>JASANH010000137.1:0-96136 GCA_030248295.1 Mesodorylaimus sp. YZB2_4
CTGTATTTTCGGATCTAGCCTGACCAGTTTGTACATTATATTCGAATTAAAGCAGAAATATATTGATTATTTTTGACTGGATTGATTTCTCCTGTTTTCAGATCGGCTTATTCTCTGCTCGTCATCAAGTCCTTGCACAGCGGCGGTGTTTAGTCGATCGGCTGGTATCGATCTTCGCAGTCGGTGCTCGAACTGGATCAGGTACGTGTAGTGTGGAACAGAGATACGCGCATACAATTCTCCAATTGTCAATAGTTCTACTGTGTTTATGACTGAGGATACTACAGTCGATCTCGGACGAGTCCCCATTCCACGATGTTCTGGTGGCGCGTTCTACAAGGTACTAAAAAGCAGGTTAGTGTCATTGCAAGTGTTGCTCCACAGCGTCCTGCTTTGGCAAAGTGCTATCTTTGAAATTAAAGGTGATTGGGATTTGGGAAGAACTTTGTAACTCATCATCCTCTTAGCAGAATTTGCTGGCTATTCTGGCAGTTAGTGCGTTGGGCGGGAATTTTCGGTTGATCTATATCAGTCGCTAAACTGACAAGGGAACATCGCCAACCGTTATGTCGAACTTTGGGAAACGACAAATTGTAGCATGTTTCTAAGTGCAAAAGAAAGCTCTGTGCAACATATTAGAGGCGTCTGAGCAACTGGTCAGCAGTGGTCAGCGTCCAAAGTCCTAAAGTTTTGTGTGGTAAGGAAGCCGAGCGTTGAGGAAACCATGCTGGGTTCTTTCCAAACTAGGTTTTTGGGCTCGGAGTTTCGTGTTTAAGCTTCCAACGTGTTTAAGCTTTGGTTCATGGTTTTCGTAAAAAAACTAAAAAATCCAGTGGAATTGAAAAATTTCACTGTGCTCCAAGCGCTAACCACTTCTGACCATTTGGCCAGACGCCTCTAATATTTTGCACAGAGCTTCCTTTTGCACCCAGGAACATGTTACAGTTTTCCGTTTTCCAAAGTTCGACATAACAGTTGGCGATGCTCCCTTGTGAGAATGTTGTTTCAGATACATTTATGAAAGCGACAATGAAAAAAATTGCTGCTATGCTTATCAACAACTCCGCATAATTGCAACTTTTTTTCCAAAAAGGAGCTTTTTAACTTTGCATGGTTGCAACTCTTTTTGGCGTCCTCAGCAGTTGCAATTATCCGAGGTCGACTGTACTGAGTATCTTGATATGCGGATATGTGTGTGCGGACTGTGGATATGATATGCGCTAAAATACAGATCTGGATATGATTTCGATATCCATGTCTGAATAAACTGTATATAGAGATACCAAATTTATATCTTCAGAAAATACAGATTTGTGATACCGATATGAAGTAATTCGAACGTTAGACGGGTCATTTGGCCGAGGCGGCTCCCAGAAAATTCGATCATGCTATCTAGGGTAAAGCTAAGGCGGAGTTTTGAACACTCACAGTTCTGTGCACACAGATAAAAGCAAAGGGTGCAAAACAAATGCTTTAGCATGAACATCCTAATAAGTTCTTGAATAAAGCTGCAATACAAGCATTTATGATATATGAAAACTATGTGATGACCTACTGTGTAATCAGCTAAATTTGATATGTAAAACATGTCGACGCAGAGCCAGATGCAAAACTTGCCCTAATAAAGAAACATGACTTTTTCTAGTACGAGGTATTAGATAAAAGGTTATGGTTGGAATGTGCCTTGGGTAGGAAAGATCAGGGTGGCGTGAGAAGATTATTGTTTGGACTAGGTTGAAATAGCATGCCAGTCTGGTGTACTTGATGGTGCGAACTTATGAGCTTGTGGGGTAATGTTCGAGTAAAGCTCTGATCCGAACGGTTGGCCTCCTGAGTTCTCTGATTACAGGTTTAAAACGATTCAGAATTTTTAGATTAAACATTTGGCAGGTCTTGATTCGAATAATTTTCGAGTCTAATTAAGGCGGTCTCGATCCAAAAGATAGCTCACTGCTTCGTGGTGCATTGGCCGCCATTTTTTGAATCCCTGGTGCTTCTGGAATGCACATCCGTTTTGCGGTGTTTTCAAATAAACGCTTACATAATTGCTACAAAAAGCTGACATATATCTATATCTTGGTTGCAAAAAAAAATATAGCATAGATATCATGCAAAATACAAATAAAGATATGATTCTCCTATCGATCTAAAAAAATATTGGGTATCGATAATATATGGATGTGAATATACAGATTCATATCAGCACTCAACGTAATCCTCATTGGTGATCGCTTATCGTATCCTACTATAGCTTCTATGTACTGATAACAAATTTTATTTCTCAGGATATCCCTGATTTTCTTCTCCTTATCTATCCTCTTCGAATCGACGCAACCCCTGCGGCTGCAGTTGTATGAGAAGATTTGGTGGCCCCTTTTCAAATCTGTTATCAATAACTAAACTGTTTCAATCCAAATTTTTAAAAACTTTCTGTTCTAAATTTCAGCAATCTTTACTTTTCAGTTCTCGTCGATCCGCTTCCACTCACGCCGCCATTGCCACCGAACACAAATGGAATGTTATCCACAACGAAATCGATCGTTCTTCCAGCGAATTTCGTGAAAATGAGGAATCGATGAGAAAAGTAGTGGAAGATCTTCGTTCGAAAGCGGAAAAAATCAGTTTAGGCGGGGATGAGAAATCAATCAAACGTCACACATCGAAGGGCAAACTTTTGGCTCGAGAACGTATTTCTCGTCTTTTGGATGCTGGTTCACCATTTTTGGAATTATCTCAATTAGCCGCTTATCGACTTTATGACAAAGAAGAGGTGCCCGCTGGTGGGATTATTTCTGGTATTGGTCGAGTCTCGGGCGTGGAATGCATGATCGTGGCCAACGATGCCACTGTCAAAGGTGGATCCTATTATCCGATCACGGTCAAGAAACATGTGCGAGCGCAGGAGATTGCCATGGAAAATAATTTGCCCTGTATTTACTTGGTGGATTCCGGTGGGGCCAATTTACCTCGCCAAGCCGATGTGTTCCCCGATCGAGATCATTTTGGGCGAATATTTTACAATCAGGCGCGAATGTCGAGTCGTAGCATCGCGCAGATAGCCGTGGTATTGGGCAGTTGTACGGCTGGCGGTGCTTACGTGCCAGCCATGGCCGATGTGGCCATTATTGTGCAACGACAAGGCACAGTGTTCTTGGGTGGACCACCTTTGGTCAAAGCTGCCACTGGCGAAGAGATATCGGCTGAAGAATTAGGCGGGGCGCAATTGCATTGTTCCAAATCGGGAGTCACTGATTATTACGCGTTGGATGATGAACACGCGTTGTTCATGGCGAGAAGAGCTGTAGAAAATTTGAATAAAAAGAAGGCCAATACGTTTCCAGAAATGGAAATTTTAGAACCGAAATATCCAGCGACAGATCTTTATGGAATTGTTGGAACGAATTTGAAAAAAGCATTTGATATTCGGCAAGTTATTGCGAGAATTGTTGATGGAAGTGAATTCGATGAGTTCAAGGCCAAATATGGCGAAACTTTGGTGACTGGATTTGGAAAAATTTATGGATATCCTATAGGAATTATTGGGAATAATGGAGTTCTATTTTCGGAATCGGCTTTGAAAGGCACTCATTTTATTCAGTTATGTTGTCAACGTGGAATTCCATTAGTATTTCTTCAAAATATTACCGGATTTATGGTCGGAAAAGATGCCGAAGCGGGTGGAATTGCAAAGAATGGTGCGAAAATGGTAACGGCGGTTGCATGTGCCAAAGTACCCAAATTCACTGTCATTATCGGCGGATCATACGGAGCAGGCAATTATGGCATGTGCGGACGAGCGTACAGTCCACGATTCCTATATATGTGGCCCAATGCACGCGTATCGGTGATGGGAGGAGAACAAGCTGCCACAGTGCTGGCCACCATTCAAAAAGATCAAAGGAAACGAGAAGGGGGAAAGCCGTGGACAGATGAGGATGAACGAGCTTTGAAAGAACCCATTTTGAAAAGTTTCGAAAAGGAAGGCCATCCTTATTATTCGAGTGCACGATTGTGGGATGATGGAGTGATCGATCCAGTTGATACAAGGAGAGT
The DNA here is from genome assembly GCA_030248295.1 of Mesodorylaimus sp. YZB2_4. Classification (NCBI taxonomy): domain Eukaryota; kingdom Metazoa; phylum Nematoda; class Enoplea; order Dorylaimida; family Dorylaimidae; genus Mesodorylaimus; species Mesodorylaimus sp. YZB2_4. The sequence goes on from JASANH010000137.1 coordinate 4,054, forward strand.
GTTGGGCTTGAGTTTGAGCGCTGCTTTGAATGCACCCTTGGAGAAGACTGATTTCGGGGTGTTTAGAATGTAGACCCCAGTGGAGATCGACTGAAGACTGAGATTGGGGTTGGTTGACAAGGCAGTATTTGTGTCATCGAGAGCTAATTATGTTGTGCGCGCGATAGATTAGGCCTATTAACTGTCTGTTATAATCCGTTGAATATCATATCGTGATAGGTTGTCAAGAGTCTTTGTCAGTCATTAGCTCGAAGTCGTTTAGTCTACTTTCAGCCGCTGTTAGAGCTTAATTGGGTTTGCGCTACACTGATAATCGCTACAAAGAGTTTCAGCGCTCGTCTGTTTAGCGCAAGCGATTGGCGCACAGCGAGACTGGGAATTTGGGCTCTACTGCGAGGACGCTGACTGAAGAACTCACCAATTTCTCAGGTAAGATTTTAGTTTCATGACCGAAAACTAATTTTTGCGCAGTATGGACGCTCTGTTTATGTAAATTGGATTCAATTTACATTACGTTTGTAATCTGAATCTCAATTTTACCTGATTCTGAAACTACCAAAAACCTTCTCTTGGCGCTGCATTGTACCTCTTCTTGCCTTTTCCCAGCAAAAGTGCTGTTCTTTACTAAAAATAAAACCACGTGGCCAGGTTTCCACTCATGGCCCCATGTTGCCACTCTTCTGTCTTTCGCGTCGTTCGCTAAATCCATATCCAAATGAGGTAAAAAGAAAAATCAAAAAATGTTTTTTTTCTTTTTGACAGGGCGGCCTTTGGTGGATGAGAGAAAATCCGGAAGCCGCTTGTCGTGAAAGCGCTTCGTGCAGTAGTATATCGAGCAGTGATAGTTATGTGCTCGTATCGTGGCCAGACGAAGACGATACGAAGGCTGACAAGACTGACCAGTTGGGTGTTTCCGTCACAGCATCGTCTTCCAGGCACAACAAGAGAATGAGTGCTCATCCACTTCTCGAGTCCGGCCGCTATGTTGCTGGATCGGCTGCCAATGTGGTCAGTGGAGCTGGCAGGAGGCGAACGAATATTTGTAGGGTAAGGGATATTTGCTGATGGGCATTCCCGCTTGCCTTATCTGTAGGGCCTGGCCTGCAAGCAGCTGACATGGGTTCTGTTAGTGTGGGACCATTTTCGTAGTCAGTTGAGACATGCCACACTTCGTGGGCATCCCAAGTCCTATCTTACCTTATAGTGCCCGTTATAGTTGGGGCTTGTCCCAGACAAGTAAAAGTGGCCTCTGCAAGTCTGTGGGGAATCTTAGGTGCGATACTTTGCATACAAAAATGAATACAATAAAAATTATAATTGTATAGAAATATACTGGAGTATTGTAGACATATTTATGTGAGATGTATAGTATACATACAGTACATGTAAATACACACCTATATCAGCAGTACAACATATTACACTGTATATGTGCATATATGCACATATACACAAATGTAGCTAGTCTTTCGCCGACGATGTATTTATACCACGCCACATATTTATGCTGACGTGTATTGTATTCTGTATGTATGCCTCAAATGCCACTCTGTCCATCGACGTGATTAGAACATACCTCGCCTTTGATATGCCTTGCCTTTTGGAAACATTTTGCTGTTCTCCGAAAACTGCAGCAAAACTTTTCGAGATCACAGTTATCAAAGGCGATCATATGACTCATGATCAGTGTACCTGTATATGGTCTGCTTGCATATACACATCAACGGTATATCTAAAACACTGCACGTATGGGCATATAGAATGTTCTTGCAGGGATCTGATACAGCAGCTAGATACAAGTTTTGCACTGGTTCGGTGGTTCCCAGTAGGCCTGTTTATGTGCATATGTAAACATATTCGTTCGTGCACCATGCACTCGCTGACAAAGACCACATACACCATTTCCGAGCAAATTAAGCAGCCGTGCCAAATCAGTCCAATCAAGGACGTACTAATGTTTTTCAGAGTTGGAAATCTTTATCCCGCTTTCAACGTAGCTTACTCTCGGGAGTCGGCATCTTATTCGTCTGCTCCAGTGTATTCATTTTCTCCACTTATTATTTCGCTGCTCGACTTCGCCCTGCTGGCAGTGCGGCCGAAGCTCATGTTCAGAAGTATCTGGTAAACCAAGTAGTTATTCGTGATTTTTAAAATAGGCGGGGATTTTTTACCTGAAGGCTTCATTATGACACGGTAGTGATCATCTAAAATTTCATCCTGCTCTGAAATTTTGGAAAAGCCTGCTGAGACTTTGATCTTTAGCGACAAAAGATTTCTGAAACGTCAAAAAAATTCAAATGTTTTTTAGGGTGACGACAAGCAAGCCGCTCCTTCTCGAATCACTGACATCGGGCGATTCGGTCTCAATGATACTCTCAAGGCAGCCTACAAGCCGGGTAATCAGCTGGCGTATTTTAAAGGTATGCAAATATTTTATGATTTTTACACAGGATTTAATTTTTTTCAAATTCTCGTTCAGGTCCACAAAATGAACGCCAAAAAACTATAGTAAAGGCTTTCAAACACGCTTGGGAAGGTTACAAAAAACACGCCTGGGGTCACGATCATTTGAAACCTCTTTCACGGGGGCATCACGAGTGGTTCAAATTGGGGTTAACAATTGTGGATAGCTTGGATACAATGTTGATTATGGGAATGAAAACAGGTGAGTCAGACTATGCGTACTTATATAAAACTATATTTTACGCAATAGCTAACAAGAATGTGGCACATTGGTTTACTTTTCATATTGCGCAAGTTTTAATTTCCTGTTTTCCATTCGTTTAGATTATAAGGAGGGTCTTTTTCCTGCGCTATACCAGACCATAGCTGGATTGCGTAAAATATAGTTTCAGATAAGGGTTTGCGAAGGGTTACTTTTACATCGGTGAGTGCCTAACCTCCCAAAATGTCTGAAAATCGCGTATAATCCTACTTGAATAAAATACATGCAGTTTGCTTTTAGAATTCTCTGAAGCCAAAGAGTGGGTCGCCAATAATCTAACATTGGATGTCAACAAAGACGTGAATCTGTTCGAAACCACCATACGGGTGTTGGGCGGTTTGCTTAGCGCTTATCACTTGAGTGGCGAACGAATGTTCTTGGAAAAGGCGGTAAGGACTTTTATTGAAGTTTTTGCGTTTCTTGTTGCAAAAAGGAATGCTTTTTAGAGAATTCTTGGTGATCGTTTAACTGGGGCTTTTTCGAGTGCGTCGAAAGTTCCGTTCAGCGATGTGAATCTGCTAACTCGCAAGGCCAAGTCGCCGTCGTGGGGTGCTGATAGTTCATTGTCTGAAGTGAGCAGTATTCAATTGGAATTTCGCGATTTGAGCCGTCAAACTGGAAATCCATTGTACGAGGTGAGTGCGAAGTTTTGCAGGGTAGCTTGGCACCTGAGGAAGTGTTTTTAGCTTTTCCTACATCTTGCATGGAGGGATCCATGAGGGTTAGGATTGGGCTTGCAAAGGTCTATGATGCTGCTACTACATCCTTTAACCACAATACCAGCGTCTGAAACATGCTGGGAAACCATAAACTGAATCCTCTGAGATTTGATAAAAATTTTTGCGAAGAGACTTAAAAACCTGCTTTCTTTTTGAAAAAACAGGTGGCATCACAAAAATTCTCTGAAAATCTTGATCCTCTAATCGTAAAGCCAGAAATCGCCATGAGATCTTGGCAGCTCCTGACTTCGATGAATGTTTTTGATACTGCTAGGTGTGTAGGTCGACCAGGGTCTCACGCATTTGCGACAGTGAGTGTGTCTTGGAACCAGGCTTATGGTGCCAGCGCTGTAGGTCTGAGCAGTTCGTAAGTGCTGGGCGATCCGTCCTTGTTAGCCTCTATGTACCCATGGCATAATATGACTTATCGATTCTCCTTTAGCCGCGAACCCGCCATTATTCAGTGCATCATGAAATATCCTAGAGCCGTGGGGTTGAGGATGTCCTTTGTGGCACTACATGGGGATGTGCTCACTGGGCTTGTGCATTCTCGCTAATAGCCATGCACCTAATTCAACCCTTGACATGCTCTTCTCTGATCTTTTTCAGCAATTCGCATTCAATGTCTCGCAGCATATTCATCGAATTGGTTGCGAGAAGTTCGAGGGGCTGTGTCCCATGTTCATCAGTCCCAAGACCGGTCGTTGGCAAGGTGGTGACGCGATCACCATGGGCGCTAGAGCTGATAGCTACTACGAGTACTTGTTCAAGCAGTGGCTCCAAACTGGCAAGACTATCGAGTGGTAAGTCGGCTGTTCGTGGACTAAGGGTTGAGCCCGCTCAACCAAGATATTTCGTGTAGGTTACGCGACGATTACCTGAAAGCCATGCAAGCCATGGTCAGACACTTGGTGCGTCAGTCAGAACCCAACAAGCTAACGTTCGTTGGTGAAATATTGGCTGACGGGTCGTATAGTCCTAAAATGGTAAGGTTTTTTGGTACATTTGTGCTGCATAGTTGCATGTTTTGTCGCGGAATTGGACAAAACTTGCAACTCTTCCCATCGTCATAATGTCACTGTTCAGGTTCTGTATTGAAACTGAAACAGTGAAAATGTGACGAGCAATACTGTACTGTAGGAAACTAAGAATCCACTGGAGACCAAGCTGATGGCTGTCTGTGTGTCTCTGCTTCTAGTCTAATCGTATCTATGTGTGTGATGTACAGACAGAAGATCATAATTACTGAAATATCCAGTGCCAGGCCAACTCATGACTTATGACTTTACTTTCAATGAAGCAGTTACACTGCACTCAGGCATTGAAAGACATGGAAGAGAGCAGAACATGAAAAACTGAAAAACTACCATAATGAGTATTGGTCAAGGAAGAGACAAACCAGGAAAAAAATACAATCATGTTTTTGATTGACGATAAAAAGATCCCAAGTTTGCTCTCTGCTATGCCTACTGGTAACTTCTTCCTTAAGGAGATTGCAGAAAAGTCAAACGACTGCGTGAAAGCGTCTGTATGATGAGCAGGAACCACGAGATGGCGAGGCTGGGCTAATCTCTGGCTGTGACCAATGCCAGTATTAGTTGATTCTGAACTAATAAGTCAATAAGAAACAAAATTAACAGGTGCTGGCAGCTAGCAAAGGAAGGTCGATTGAGTTCGTGTGAGTCTAGCACCGCCCTTGCATCTTGAGTCCAATACTGCATCATCCTAAGCACAAGATCAACAGCTTGAAATGAATAAATGGTTCAGCCGCACTATTCTATTTTTCTAGTAGCACTCATCGTGAGCTTTGTGTTTACTCGTCGGGAAATTATAAACAATACAGCTCACAAAAGGAGCTAGGATTAGTCCCTGGTTCAGGGATTAGACTGAAAATTGGGTTATAGCAACCAAAATAAAACCTTGCAAAAATCCCTGAAAAAGTGGAGCTGATCCGATGAAGACTTTTATTGCAGTGCGGGGCAAAAAATTTGTAGCGATCTGGTGAAGCAATGTCTGGATTTTGGGCCCGATTTCCAGCACACGGGATAGATATCCGAATATTCGGGATAGATATTTGGGATAGCACACGGGATAGATATCCGAATATCCGAATCCGAACATTTGCCAGTCGATCCCTGGCAAACGTGTATTTGTCAGCTCGAGCTCGCTGAAGTCATATAATTTCAGGATCACTTGGTATGCTACGTCGCTGGCACGCTGGCCTTGGGTGCTGTCAATGGAATGCCTCAAGAGCATTTGGATTTGGCCAAGCAGATCACGCATACTTGCCACGAAATGTATCGTAATCCATCGGGACTGGGCCCAGAGATAGCCCACTTCAACATGTTGCCAGGTGTGGCTAATCAAGAGGATATTATAGTCAAGGTAAGCAGGTCAGGGTGAAATCAGGTACTGCACTTGTGAGCTATCGACAGTGTCATGGAAATATGGGGACTGTGGAGAGTAGTAGCCCCCGCGCCTGGTATGACTGAAATCTTCACTTCCCTCAGCCATAATGATATCTCCATGATGTTTGAATTGAAATGCTTTTTCAACAATTTCCCGCCACTTCTAAATTTTAATAGTTCAATGGATCATTTCTCGCTGCCTTTCACAAAATATTCCAACAGCATGTGTGGACGATAATCACTCGTTTTCTCTACCTATCATCAGGTTGTGGCAAACATGATTTTGCATGAGGCCCTAGGCGGGGTACAGGGGTGCCCATACATGGTCTGTATCCTATACGTCACCCATTTTTAGCCCTTGGACGCACATTGTCTCCTGCGGCCAGAAACCATCGAGGCCTATTTCTACCTGTATCGATTAACTGGTGACAAGCGATACCAGGACTGGGGATGGGAGGCATTCGTGGCCATCGAGAAACACGCTCGCATTGTGACTGGCGGATACGCGTCTGTGAACAACGTGAAGAAGGTGCCAGTCACGCATAGGGATATGATGGAAAGCTTTTTCTTAGCTGAAACTTTAAAATATTTATATTTATTAATGGCCGATGATCAGAAAAATTTGTTACCATTAAACGAATTTGTATTTAATACTGAGGCCCATCCTTTGCCCGTTTTAGAGCGATGATGTGTGACATTAACCCGAGAGCTAGATACTGATCTGGGTATGGCAGTAGATTTTTATATGTTGAATGTGGTATGTTGCCAAATGTAGTAAATATTGCGAACCCATCTGATTAGGATTGGTTGACTGGCGCAAGGGTCACATGTTTGACTGATAGCGCAGAATGTCTATATTGTGGATTGTCGATTATTATAAGCCGTTGACATGCAGCAGCAGCTGATCACCTGATCGATAATGACATAAGAAAATCGATTTCTGAAATACTATGATCGATTATCGATTCTGCTGATTACAAAACTGGTTGTCTGTTTGATCTTATGCAAATTTTTAATCAGAAAACATGGTCTGTGTCAGAACACTAAAACTCACGATCAATACTCAGAGACTGAGCGAACAATCAGACGAATCAGATTCACGAACGACCAAGAATCGCCTGGTGTCTAGACTAGAAAATCCCAACAGCTAAGTGGTATGAATTCATGGAATTCGAGTCAGCTCTACTATTTATTGGCTTCATCCCGCTTTTCTTTCTTTGCTCGTCTCGCTGTCCACCAGAAATACAATCCAGGTGTCCACGGCCTGAGTGCAATCACAAGTCGAGGACCAAAAGTGGCCAGAATCGTTTCCTTGTGACATTTCTTAATGCTGGTCATAATTTGTATTGCTGCTTCATCCGGAGTCAGTCCGCCTTTGGTGGTGTCGTCCACCTTGCCATATCGTGACCCGTCGCCGCTGACGGCATTAAGAGATAAGTTGGTGGCCATATAGCCAGGGGACACCATGAGCACACGAATGTGACATCGATTCTTGGCGGGCAGGGCTGCAAGCTCTGCACGAAGGCAGTCGAAGTAGGCTTGAAAAGCGTGCTTGCTAGCAGCGTAGGCGCTCCGATAAGGGATGCTGAAACGACCTTGTACACTGCCGATACATACGATACACGGGCCTTGATAACCTGGTGGTTGGGAGGCTGAAATTCATAGATGATTAGAGAGTGCAATGGGTTGAGGCCTCCTGACCAGACCTGATGGCATGGTCATGACATGATATGAGATGGGCGTGAACCTTATGTGCTCTGTGACAGGAGATCTCACACCATACCAGGTGTGACGGCATCACATCAAAGATGAACTAAAAACCCCAGCAGGCAGTACACTAGAAGTGCTTGTGTTACGGAATACCTGCAGTTGGCATTCTGCGCTAAAGTCAATAATTGGTTGGACTTGCTCCAACGCATGTCAACAAGTCCTGCCTGCGAATGTGGCTTACATGGTTCCCAGCACCTGGCAAGACCAGAATGTAAGGGGGGTTTTCGAAAGTTTTGAGGTGTTTACGCTGACAAATGACTTTGCTATACTTTGCAAACTGACGCATTCAGTATATTTTCTCACTGGCAACCATACCCTCATCTCCAACCATTCCATCATTATGCTAAAGAAAATAAACGCGAGCGCCTGATCGCATCAAACTAACGATCAGCAGGGATAGGCCGGGATCACTTTTTTGGGGATCAGGATTTTTTGCACTTTTCTGTTTTGCCTAGCCTATTTTCCTCACTAAAGTACATGTTTTAGTCATCCAGGTTGCTAGGCTTTTTCTGAGGCCGATTTTCAATCATGGTATTTAAGCTGAACTTGATGACCTCGTTTGCAGTTTTGATATACGTCCAGCGAGGTCAGCCTAGGCTTAAGCAAAATCAGTGTCACTATCGTTGTAGATTTGAGCTGATGTTTATGTTGCCTATTCATCGCTACTGCTGCCAGCCTCTAAACTTATCATCTCATCGAACGATAATGAGCCAATATCTTCTGTTTCCTTTAGCGGGGTATGATATAATAAACCAGAGTGTGGGTACCTAACGTGTGTATGCACATACCTATATAGTCAGCCTCCGATAATTGCAACCATTCCAGACACCAAAAAGAGTTGCAATTAGACGAAATTGCAATTATCCGAGATGCTGCAATCATCCTAAGTTCAGAAACATTTTTTGAAAAAAGTTGCAGTTACGCGAAGTTTTTGCATAGCAGAAATTTTTATTGACGCCGTTAGAAATTTTTGTGAAAAATAACATTGAAACATATAATCCCCAATTTCATCGGCTGATTGTAATAGAACAAATGAAGATTCTCGCCCAGCGCACCTACTGCAGAATATAGCAGCAGTGCTGCTTTGACAATGGAATTACAAAGTTCTTTCCAATCGCTTTCGATTTCAAAGACAGCGTTTTGCCATAAAAAGGATATTAAGGAACTATTGGACTCCTGGCTGGTTTTTTTCATTTGCAATGATACTATCTGCTTTCTAGTGTCGAGCCATCAGTACCTCGAGCTGGTCAGCTATCCAGCAATCACACTTATTGATTTTTGATTAAATTCCAGAAACTTCTTGTAATTTGAGTAGGTTTTGAGGATTTTGAAGAGCACCTTAAAATTTGATGAGTTTTCTGAGGTTTTCGATGGTGCTGGGAACCATGGGCTAAAGCATTAAGTTAACAGGTTTCTGCCTCACCTGTAGAGGGTGAACCGACCAGCCAATGAAGACAGCCAGTACACTGCCCCATGCATAAGACTCTGGCAACCCAGCACGCGCATAAGTTTCCCACAGGCCAAACACACATTCATATACACATGGCGTGGGTGTCTGAGTCAGTGCACTAATGTTGACATGCGTAAGAGCAAGTCAAGCCAGACCCAGAATGCCAACTGCAGACATTTCACAACACAAGCACTTCTAGTGGTCCCACTCCTTTTTCACAGACTATTGACTATTGAAATCCATCTGCTGCCGTTACAACAACATAGAACAACCCCTTCGGTAAAATATTTGGTCTGGCTATGTCATGGCCATGCTCAAGTCGAGAGACCAAGGAATAAGGCATGGTGAGGACGGCCAGAGATTTTAGTGTTGTGATTGTTGCCTGGGGGGTGAACCGAAACTCGAGAGAGGGGCCTCCCTGAACCAGATCCAGTATCCAAGCCTATCACACTTGCAATCTATACCTGCAGCGCTTTGCATAGCTGGAACCAACAAACGTGTCAACTCGACATGACCAAAATAATTGACCTCCATCAACTGTCTGTGCACACTCATTGATGTCTCCGCGCACGATCCCCGCATGCTCATGCCCGCATTGTTGACCAGCACATCCAACTGACCATCGGTCATCTTGAGAATATCAGTCACCGCCTCCGCTATCGTTGCATTATCAGCCAAATCCAAATAATGCAACGATGGCTCTAATAATTTTCGAGAAACCCATCGTTTCGGCTCAACTCGTTTCAAATTTTCCACATCGATATTATTCAATTCATTGCAAAGTTCCTGCAATTTTGATAAACTACGAGCAGCTACGATAACTTTTGCACCAGCTAAATAGAATTCCCTGGCCAGTGCCCGGCCGAGACCACTGCTAGCCCCCGTGATCAAGACACGTTTCCCACGAAGATCGCATCGAATCATGCGACGACGTCGACGACGACGGTCAATACACCAAATACAGAATTCTGCAACTGCACTGAAGGCTACAACACTCAACACTGACTGACCAGCGAAGATGAAGAATTCAGAGGTTAGATCATACGACATGGTTAATACAATGCTGACTGAGACAGGGTTAGGCACGATGGGATTGGGAAATAGAAAGGACCATGAACTTTCGAGTTTGATCTGAGAAAGGTGTGGTGCAAAAACCAATGTTTCCTTTCGTAGCAGACAACTGCACCAGGATACGCTGACACGTATTTCTCACTCGTTTAAAACGCATTATATTGTTATTTAGCATGAATTTGCGGTAATTTAATTTTTTTGAATAGCTTCGCTGATTAGCTCTCACACACCTGTCCAAACACTCACACACACTCACACACAGAGATAACCAGATAATCATGACACACTTACTTAAACGAAGAATGCACCGCAAAGGTATTATGCCGATGCGAAACCCTTCACGATCAGCGCAAAGCAAAAGTTCTTACTCTGATTCTAAACCTCCAATCTCGAGTACACAAACCGAGCTGCATGAAAGTTCTATCAGCAGGTGAGAAATACGCGTGGATTAACGCATTGCGCTTTAAAGATATATCCACCGAAATTCAGTAAGACTTTTTTGTTGTTGATCTTTGGAAAAATTAATAACACTTCACTCGTGGATCTTGCTCGTTCGGAGACTCAAAAATCTGCGCATGATGTCACCTTTTTTAATGACATATATCTGAAACTATATTTTATCGTGTCCTTCATAAATTATGCTAAATTTTCCTTTGTGCGTTGCGCATTTCCCTCCCATCGTTTCTCCTTTCGCCTCTCGTTTCCGCTACTGAGTATGGGCAGAAGGGAGAATACGAGCTTGTGAAACGGAAAAATACTGAATTATTCATATTGAAATTGGGGCTTCTTTGTGACCTAAATCTATTATAATCCACTCTATATCATGCCCGGTCGGTATGAGATCGTTGATGAACCGGTGGAAGCGTTGGAAGTAGTGGACGATGAGGTGTATCATCCCGATTTGACTGTGAGAGACACACCGGCAACCTCCTTCCGCAGTCTCGAACCAATAGTCGCTGGTCCAATCACGTTGAAAACCATTTTTTATGATCCACGATGGAGTACTAACAAACGGCGATGCTGCCTTTGTGAGTGCCTTCTTCCCACTTTGTGAATAACTTGACTAGAAAACATTTTCTCGACCCCCCTTTTCCATAAAACTGCTGAGTTTTTTGAAATTTTATATTTTGGGGAATTACTTTTTAAAGCATAGAGATCACCCTTATAAAATTTACTGCGTGGTGAAGAATGTGTTTGAACATCAGTATTGTGAAACCCGCAAAAACTGAAGCTGTATGTCAAATCTCTTTGAAAAGAGCTTAAAAAAGATTGTGCATCTTATTAGATGAAAATTGATTTTTGCGCTCCGGCGACGAACTTCTTTTCAAGAAACTCTCACGATTGCTGGGAACTTTTTGTTTTTCGTGAAGCATCAAATTTTCAGTAAGAATGTTTCAGGTTTTGTGTCAGTGGCATCGTTGATATGCTTCTGTTTGATGATATCCCTGTTCGTGGGCTTGGGACATGTCATCTCGTACATCAACGAGAGCGAACGATTGAGGCAAACTGGTGAGCAGTTATCCTTTTATGATAAAAGGCACGCAAGTTTTTTTAATGCGCAATTTTCATATTCAGGTCTCTATATGGTCCCTGATTTGGATCAATCAGACGTAGTTCTGTTTTTATATAATTCGGATACAAAGTTTGCTCCATTACATAGCAAATACATCGAAGAAATTGATGCATATTTGAAAAGTAAGTCATACGTTTATTGACAATTGCTGTGTGACTGCCTCATTTTTCATTAATGCAGAAATGAACAAACAGGCGCTGACGAACCTTTTGTTTATTGACTGTAGCCAAGCAACGGCTGGCCAGTGAATCGAGCTAGCCATAATGTCTTGCTGATGGGGCAATCAAGAGCCCGCTTTCCTGTCGCTCGGGAGATGATGAGTCAGACTCGCTATTACCTTTTAAAAAGCATTTAAACCTTTTCCTAAAGCAAAAAAGACTTTTCGTCACAGCGTATGATTTGAAAAATTTGAAGGCCTTTCCATCTGGTTTGAAAAATTTCTTAAAAAAAACAGCGGACATCTTCATTACATTGCAAAGTGAAAGCTTGGAAACTGCAGGAAAAATTGCGGACATGTTTTTCGAAACACACGAACTTTTTGTTGCGATAGCAAGAGAAATGAAATATTATAAAAAAGTATCGCGCTTTCCGAAAGCACGCACTTTTTTAGAATACAAGGAGCAAGGACCAGAGTATCAGAATTGCAGTGCTAATCAATGGGCTGATGCTGGAAAAGCGTGTCGATTCGATTTGAATTGGCTCGGTACCAATTGTACCAAGGAGAATAATTACGGTTACAGTGATGGAAACCCTTGCATATTATTCGCTTTTAGAAATGTAAGCTATAGAATTTCTGGTTTATCAAAAAGAAAAAATATTCGAATTTTAGGTAAAAAATTGGACACCTAATGTGACAGAGGCGTTTTTGAAAACTTTGACGAGTCAGTCACCGTTAATGATGCCAACTAAAAAAATACAGCAACAATTGGATCAGTATCACTTGCCATTAATTTGCAGCCCGCAGGTTTGTGTGATTTCTGGTTTAGCATATTGTAGCCACCCAAGGTTAGCGGCTTCAATATGCCTGCCATCGAATCTGACTTGCATAAACATAGCATTGATTTCTAGTTGTCGACTGGTTTAAGAGTGCCAGATGACGAAATCCAATTCAAATATTATCCTGAACCCGGTTTTAACTTGACGTTTTTGAATTCAAATGGTGCAATCAATGAAAAACAGCTGCCGCCATTGGTATGCCCCTAATTTTTTTAATAATCACTTTTTGAATGTTTATTTTTTAAGGTGTTTGTGCAATTTGTACGACCACCGTATAAAACACATCCCCAACTTAATGTCAAATGCCAAATAGCAGCTGCGAATACGGACGAATTTAAAGGCATAAAAATCAAAGATTTTGAGTTCGACGATGCCGATGATATTCAAGGTACAGCTTTAGATAGGCCTTGATTATTCTTTTTTCCATTTTTATTCTTGCATTCTATTGGCATTGAGATTATAACGCAGCTGTATATTTTATACCTATATATATGGAATGATTTAAATAATTTCAGCAGTAAGATTATGTTCCATGGCCTGTTCTGACTCAGGACTGACCAGATATGTGTGCGTGCGTGTGATACCCTACTCTATACCCGTGTGTATTATACTGGACGGTTTTTGTTGTGCGGTTACATTTATGTATTGAATACTCAAGTATGGGTGATGGGTGAGCAGTTATACTTTTTTGGTGTCAATGGGCGCAAGGGTTTTCCCTCCACAGCTTTTTCTTTCAACCATATATATCGCCTATTTATGGTTGGACCAAGGGCGTTGTATGGACATTAATTCGTAGTAGTTGAGATATATTTGTTGCCAGTATTATATTTTTAAAAAAAAGACGTCGGTCATAAAACTTGCTACATACAGCTTAGTTTCTGTGAAAACGTAAGCCTTTGTGGTGAATACATGGGGGCGCGGTAGCGACTCCCAAATAGTACATGTGCCACACCAACAGCAATATCTCAACAGCCTGATACCGTAAGGCAATGAAATTTTGTTTCTTGGTGTAACTTTACTCTAGATCAAGTTCTACTAGAGGAATTTTCAACATCTTCTTCCGTTCAGGCTCCACTCATACTAACGGTAAGCGTGCGAGGGCGAAAATCCCGACATTGTTTTTTATTTTCGTTATAACTCGCGGACTGTTTGGCCGAAACCCATGAAATTTAGTGTGGACATGAGAAACTAGTTGGGGAAGGTGTGTACCAAAAATCTTTTTGAAATCTCCGCTGGTTATTCTTCTATGGGCAGAAACGTGCCGCGTCATATTTGCATGTACAGTATGTATCTATGTACATACCTATGTATGATGTATGTATGGACCCGATAGATCACAACGCCGATCTGGAGCTGTGTGAGAGCGGTGGATCCAGCTATATGCTCAAACGACAGGGCAACATCACTGCTGGTGCCTTTCAGCATTGCATTCGACCAGGTATTGCCCCAGATTGCTGTGGGGTCCTCAGAAGGGGGTCCACTTAGGCAAAATTATCATTTTTTGCACTTTTGGACCTCTTAAAAACCGTCCGGAGAGGCCTAGGGCAACTTTTTATAGCTTAATCGAATCAGGGAAGTGCGGGGAGCAATTCCAGACCAAAAAATGTCACTTGTTACAAAAGTTTGAAGTTTTGGTTATTGTTGGGGGTCCATTTGAACAGAAAAACTCAAAAAATTTGGAAACGCAGAAAAATTTTGCAGGATATGACTTGGTGGCTCATCGAGGATACAGGGTCATAGGACTCACAGAATTTCTGTTACCTCAATATACAGTATACATTTATCTATATACGACAAACCCATGTCTAGGTTTTAAACGGGGTCGCTGCATGAGCTTAAATAAACATTATATTAGAAAAAATTCATGAAATGAAACTGGGAAGGCAGTACATGTGGTTTGATGCGCCTTCTGAGCAGGCCAGTCCAGGCCGACAAAAGGTGATCAAGAAAGATCCTGCCTGGCTCTGGCTGGTCACATGCACTCGCGGTCTCAGGGTTGACAAGTAGACGATAACAGCTGGCCTCATTTATGTCACTAGCTCGGGGAAGGTGGATTTTTCGCGTTGCATTATTGTGGGTTTATACAAGATTGGGAAACTGGAAATCGGTGAACCTTAGAAGTGCCTCGAAACCTGGGAAAATAGGAATTTTGGAGCCAAAATCAGGAAAACTGCGAGAGATCCCATTTTGAGGTTACAAATTTCAAATTACCCTTCTCTGTACCTGCTGATCAGCCAGCAAATGCTGGACGTCGGTCATTGAAATATAATTGGTGTGATATTCGGGAGACACTGTGAAAAAATTGAGTTTTTGTCTGGTAAGCTGGAAAAATCAGGGGAAATCATTTTTCACTCTTATAGGGATAATCAGGAAAATTGTTTCCATGGATTACGAACTATTATCATCATTTTCATTCCATGTGCATTATTCGTTTACTTTTAAATGCTTCATTCCTGAGAATGCATGTATTCTCTTAGATATTAATCAGTATGAGTATATGATGTACATATGTATAGCTATGCAACATGAATTTGATAAAGTGCATTCAAAACAGAGATAATTTGATTGTTTTTAAATGTTGTTATTGAAAGACGAAGTTCACTCTATTGTAGAATCGATGTCGGAATATTGAAAAAAGAATAAGATTTTCTGAATCAGTATTGCAGGTGTAGCCAAAATTATGAACCTTTAGCGCCTATGCAAAAAAGCTGAAATTCTTGATTGCAAGTGGGGAGCCCTGAGCAAAATGAAAATTCCAACTTTTTTAAAAAAATTTAGATGGCTGTCCGAAATTTCAGCTTCTTCAATAATACGTGAGAGTTGAATCTCTTTTCTCATATATATATACTCTTGGAATATTATACTGTTTTCTCAATATTCCGACATCGGTTTTATCTAGAGTGAACTTCGTATTTAAAACATTTTTTGGACGCACACACATATACATTCAATACGCGGAAATTGACTGTTCTCGCTCTGACTGCGGCCTGTTAGACATTAAATACACTCTATGTATGCACATCAGTATCAAGCATCTGAATGCAAGCTGGACTTTTTTCAGCCGCATTCAAAACCTACTTAGCAACACTCATTCTCTTCCTGTGTTTGTAAAAGTACGGTATAAATCCATGAGAAAGTAAACTTCAGCATTTTACAGTATATTTGAATCGATCGCCTGCCTATTGATACATGGCTCTTAGATGTACAGCAGCAGCTGATCGGTAACTTCAAGAGCATGAGGCTTGCTAGCCCAGACTATCGGATTGATAACGGGCGACAACAAGGTGAGACCATTGTTGATCTTCTGTATTAACTGGAAAAAAGTTTTTCTTAAGCCCTGACCGATTCGTATAAAATTCGGAGTGAATATTAATCTCGATAGAGCATTAGTGCCTGCAAAGTTTGAGACAAATCGGTAATGCGGTTATTGAGTTATTACGGTGCAAAGTTAGGGGTTTAACACGTGGCATCTGTACCTCCCGATGTACTCATTCTTTCACGCAACTCATCGTTTCTATATCTGGCTATTGATAAAGTTTTCCTGCTGCTTCACAAATGGCATGTGGGGTCTTCGGATTTGAGAGCACCGTTTAACGGGATCTGTGTGTGAGTGAGCTGCCAGTTCGGGTTAGGCCTTGGCTGGGTATCGCACTGAACGTAATTGCTACAGCATTAATCAGGATATATCTTTAATACTGTTCCAATGACCTGGGTTTTTTACTGTCTGACCTGACCCTGACCTTACAGCTGACAATTTTTTGGCATTACGTGAAATTTCACGGGCAGTCCAAGAAACTGAATTTTGATCAAGCTCAAAAAGATATGCAAAACTGTTTTCACGGCTTTGGGGAAACTAGAGAAGCTGACACCTATTGAGAATCAAAAATAGATCTCATTCGTTATAACATCGATTCCTGCTCAAATTGCCTGCTGCAGGATCGATTTCTTTTCGCCCCGTAATCCGAGAAAAGGCGCCTTACCAGGCTGGAATTGGCTGGTATAGCCAGAATACCTTGCTCGAGTGACGCTAAGTTTAAATATTAACGAATGGAAAGAGATAGGGATGGCTATGCCAGGAGTGGATTGCATTCGCAAGCACACACTACGCTAGCACATAGTAGTCTATGCAGCTGGGCTGGTAGGAGACTGGACGAGTAAGATAACTGCAATAGCACGAGACTCACAATCAGCAGGGGCCAGTTCCACAGAGCGATTCTAATATTTCACAGTACGAATTCAGGGCACTATTAGACAGCAACTTGGGACAACGCTGAGACTTCAATTCAGGACGCTTCACAATAGCTGTTCTAGGGGTGCCTTATCCGTAGATTTAGACACGTCCTAAGACAGGTCTCATCTTGTTTCATAGTAATTAAAAAGCTTGACTTAAGACATTTTAGCAGACCACAAAATTCAACGCTGGAAACACATACTGTACGTGTAAGCTGGGCATCCATTACTGGTCGAAGTTTGCTGTGCCATTGTATCTGAATAATTTTACTACGTCACGAGGATGCTTTAGCTAAGGCAGGCTGATCCACATTATATGAGCTCAGTAAACGTGCCAAATTGAGTTTATTTTATAAGCTTTACCATGGGTTTTATTATTTGGGAATCCTCGTTTTATGCACAAAATCTGACCGTCATGTCAGCAGACTGCGTGGACCACATCCTTAGTTTTTTCCAAGTCATAATTTGGAGTAAACAGAGTTTTGTGTTTTCTACGACTGTTTTACGGGATTCTTTCTCATGGGATCATGCTTGCTAGTGAATCACGCGTACAATTTTAATTAATACTGTGTCCCCCTCTCCTGTCAAGTACATGTATTCGCTTGGATAAAGAAGGAGTAAAATGATGATAATGGGATTTTCGGCCTCAATGGTTGAAAAGGGACGACAAAATTTTAGTTCAGCTGAAAAAGAACCATTTTTACGGCTCGAGAGAGCTAACGCAAAATGCTACAATCTCAAGACGCCCAAAAAATGCTCTAGAAAGATCAGCTCGAAATTGCCATAGATCAAGGGAAATTGCCCTGCGCCTGACAACGCTGCTGGGAAATAAAGGTACTAGGGAGTGTCGTAGGACATGGTCGAGGTCGGCCTGAACTTACTGTATGACTGCCTGGTGTCCTTGGCTGGGATACAAAGCTGATTGTGAAATGACTTGGGACTGCCCTAGAATTTAGGATATGCCTTGGGATTTGAAACTGTAAAACTGCCCCCCCCCCCCCAGATCTCTACTCAGGAAGGCAGGAGCTTGAAATGTTTTCACCAACATTTCACTAAATTTACTTTCTTTCAGTCAGAATACTCTGACCGGGTGCAAGAAATTCTGGCCTGACCCTGACCTTGACCGACCCCTCAAAAAATTTTGACCTGACCCTGACCTTGACCGACCCTTCAAAAAATTTTCTGACCTTGACCATGACTTTGACCAAGGGTCGGTCAATCAGGGTTTTGACAGAATTTTGACCTTGACCTTGAGGTTATTTCGAACACTACTCTTAATGGTCAAACCTGTCCGAATGAGTCGTTACTCGCTTGCCACAGTGCATCGTTTTTCGACAAACCGGCAATTTTCGCCACCAATTATTCAGAAAAGTTACTGGTATATATTTGGTGCACCAGAAACGTACGCACGTAAGAGTTCATCGTGTGAAAAATAAAAATACGAGCTGTAGGGGGGAGGGGGCCAAAGGGCGTCACATTGTCGTCTCTACACAAGATATTGCCTTGTCCTCCCTGCTATCCTTTCACTTAAATGCATGAATCTGTAAATGTTCAAAAATTCGAATTTCCTCCGTTTATATTCATGGCATGTCTGTCTAGCAGTTATCAGCTGAACAATTTATAATATTTGCAGGACTTGTTTAGCGCTCATGAGGTGGTTTTTAATAGAAATAATTCTCTTGTGAGAAAATTTATGGGCTGTAAGAAAGACAGAATGAACCCATATCTCCCCAGAGATGATTACATGTACAGCGCTCACCACTGCCTCGAAAGGAGGTGAAAATTTTAAAAATAAAGCGAGCAGCTTCACTAAAAGCGACTGATGATGACTTGGGGGCTGGTTTCGACTTCGAAAACCAAGGTGTGGTCCTGGAGCTACCCCCCCTCACGCTTCCATAACTGTAATTTTACGAGTACATTATCTGAGTGAAGCTGCTCGCTTTATCTTTAAAATTTTCACCCCCTGTCGAGATAAATGCTTTTTTACCTCCTTTCGAGACAGTTGGTGAGCGCTGCACATCTAGTCAAGTCTGCGGGGGATATGGGCTCATTCTGTCTTTCTAACAACCCATAAATTTTCTCACAGGAGAATATATTTCTATTGAAAATCACCCCATGATCGCTAAGCTTTTCAAACAAATATTATAAACTTTCCACCTGATGACTGCCAGACAGATGCCATGAACATGAACGAAAAAATTTTTGAGTTTTCGAACAGTCACAAATTTATTTGAGTGAAAGAACAGTATGTAAGAAAACCCTCACACGATCATAGGCGTAGGGTGCAAAATTTCATTACTGTTCAATAGAATCGTAAAATGATAGTTATAATAAAAAAATTGAGTTTCCAGATTGTTTAGATTCAAAGATTGGTATTTGTGATTGTATTAAACCTTGTATGAAAGTTTGAACAAGACTTACTCAAAATCTTTTGCTTCACTGTTCAGTCGAATTGCAGGAAGACTTACTGTGCCTACTTGGTTCGCGTCTGATTTTTCAACAAGCGAAGCGTGTGTTTTTTGCGGCCGCCCTTACACTTTCAAGAAAACATCGCCAACCATTGAGTCGAATTTTGGAAAACCTGAAATTGTAACATGTCCCTTGGTGCAAAAGAAAGCTCTGTCCAAAATTTTAGAGGCGTCTGGCCAGCTGGTCAGTGGTGGTAAGCCCGTTGAGTGCAGTAAAATTTTCAAATTCTGCTGGATTTTTTGGGTTTTTTTAGGAAAAATCCCCAAACCAGAGTGTTGGAAGCTAAAACTCAAAACTTTGATCCCAAAAACCTAGTTTGGAAAGAACTCTGCGTGTTTTCCTCAACGCTGCGTGTCAGCTTCGTTACCGCACAAAAATTCACGACTTCAGACGCTGACCACTGCTGACCAGTTGGCCAGACACCTCTAATATTTTGCACATAGCTTTCTTTTGCACCGATAAACATATTACAATTTTTGGTTTCTCAAAGTTCGACTTGGTTGGCGATGTCCCTTGTTAGTATTGCTTACAGTATTCCTGAAATAAAAAACCCGCAGAAAAGTTTATCGGTCGTTAAAGTACACACTCACTGTGAAAAGCTTATCGCTTTTAGTTTCACCAGAGGATAATAACCTGTTGCGAAAAGCCTCGACCCCTGGGAAAATTAATGACTTGGATGGCGTATACTGTATATAAACGGTATTCGCTCAAATTCCACAAGGCTACACATTATGGCGGTAGAATACGCAATCCAGAAAATGTTTTTTTCTGTTCTTGTTTTTGTTTTTGCTAGCGGTCAGCAGGACAATTCCGAGTGCCCGACCGTCATTTACAACGCTGATGTATCAGGAGTTGTCATCACTTGTGAACCATTTCCGTCCCTCGACTCCAAACTGCGCCCTTGCTACAGGGATCTCTGGTGGAAATACACAGCCAACACTGTTTCATCGCAGCCATACGTCGATAATCCGAACATGTTCGACATACTTGATGCAAAGGCGTGTGAGAAAAATTGTAAATGCACGATTGAAATAATGTTATACATGATCGACTGCACCACGCATGGCCGACCGCCTCGGTGGTCTGAAGACCTCCCTGCTCAGCAGCGCAGTGCATTTAACTGTCGCGAAATGAAATGGCCGAATGAGCTTACTTCGAATGGGCACCAGATCCTTTTTACTGTCCGCCTGAGTGGCATTTTTCTTCAGTCTGAAAACATGCCTGTTTTAATCGAAGATCTTTTTCTTGCATTTGAAAACATGAATGTGCAAGCACTGGAGCTTGGAATTAATCGCGATTATACTAGGTTGTATCGTGAAGCCACAGCATTGGCTAATTTATTTCCGCCAGACCGATTTCAAGATATCTTGTCTTTCAGTGTCGCAGGCGATAGTACCAACAAACCACTTTGGCCAGGCGTACACTCAGTGGTCATGAATTTGACTAGCAATCTGGAATTTTTATCAATTTATGACTTTAATTTTACATCGATTCCTAGGCCACAGTTTGTCAAAAAATTGCGATCATTGATCTGTTATCAGTGCGTTGGCTTGTCGGAAGCTCCAGTGTGGCTCCAAGATTCCCGAAAATTAAATTTTTTACATTTTTCCAGCGTACCAATTACATTTCCGCTTTTGGATCTACCTGTTTTGAATGAACTCCTCCACTTTGCTTTCACTAACACACCCCTGAAACGATTACCAGAAAATTTTAAAGTTTCGCAGCTTTACCCCAATCTGAAAAATCTAGACCTCAGTAATCTGAATCTAGATATGATTCCAAAATACCTGCTATCTAATATGACTCGTCTGATCAATTTGGATCTGAGCGGCAACTGCTTGACTTCACTGCCATCATTCAAAGGCTTGACTTGGTTAAAGCTTTTAAACTTGGACAGCTTCACGATCATCATCGGCTCAAGTACTAATTATTATTTATCAACTACTTGCAGATATGGAATTTGCAAGTCGCTCAAGATAACAAAGAGTGATTTTCAAGATTTAGTCAGTTTAGAATCGCTTTCAATATCCTACTATCAGCAGCTAGAAATCGAAAATGACGCTTTTTCAAGTTTTCCAAACTTAAAGCGACTAACAATGGAATGTGCAAATTTATCCCGACTCCCACCTACTTTGCAATTTACTTGCAATATAAAATGGCTAGTGATTAAACAAAATCCATTCAACATGACAAGCGCGCTCTTGTCTTCTCCAGCCACCTGGCCGATCCCAAGTTTTATCCCAAAATATTTCAAAAAACTTCTAGAATTTAACTTCGACAGAACGAACCTTCAAGTATTGCCTCCGAGTGTTCTACAATTTAAGACGTCAAAGATCTCGAGGCTTTTTCAAACTTTGACAAATTCAGTTGCGAATAATCCAAGTTTGTCATCTAACCAATGCGAACTACACAAGTTTGAATTGGTATATAAAGTTCAGCTATTTGCTACACCGAATATATTCGATTCCAGCAGCCAATGTGAGAAAGAACTTTTGGAAACTATGAACGCTGTGCGGAAAACCCTAACGGATGCTACAGCCATTTGCACGAATAATGAAATGAGTGGGGCTACCAGCCGACTGATCAATACCAGCATATATGCTGGTATTTTTATATATATCGTGTACTTCTTATTCGCAAACGCAATCAATACGCGTATTTAAGGGTAGCATGCATGAGGTATTATTACGATTCTAAAACGTTTTAGAGGTAAATGTATCTGCTCTTGTGGTGAGGTTTTGCGCTACCAGTAGTTTGCACTATGCGGGTTCATGTTCATGTTTTACCACATCACTAAACGCTTACGCACACTCGAGGGTGAAGAGACACATTTTACGCGACATGATCTACCGGCCCGCGAGTCGAACACTCGCCCGTAACTGCGCACCTGGCCTGAGAGGCAGACGCCCTAACCCACCAGGCCACGAGGCCGGTGGGTTAGGCGTCTAGTAGCCTCGCCTCTAGACTGCATGCAGTTTTGAATACAGATTTTAGCGTGGGTACAGTTTTGAGCTCGACTCGTAAACTTCTTATACGTTTATATCTAATTATATGTTATTGCAGAGCTATTGCCGTCCCCCTCCCTCCCCAAAGGCTGTTTTTTAAGGAGGCCAAGAGTGAGTGGAATCATATATCTATTTATTTTACGTGATACGTTACATATGCTAAGTAGGTACTATCTGTTTGCTTTGGGAATGTACGCGCGGCACTATGCGGCAACGTGGCAAGAGTGTATATTCCCAAAGAAAACAGGTTATAGGCGGTATATGCCAACCCTTTTGAACAAGGGCGCAAGAGAGGTTACAACCACCAAACTCATCGTCAGCGGGGCAAAAAACTCCGGCTGAAGTAAGGCAAGTCTTACGACTATACCTGCGACAAAAACGTCAACCCAAGGGGTAGGTAAAATCGAGAATCCTTCCTCAGCCGTCAAGGCCCGCGCGATAAATGGGGTCAGTCTTCGTGTCATCTAATAACCAGCTAAATACAGTAGCTTGCACTTCTTTTTTGGACTTGGTAGATTGAAGATTCTTGCATGCATTATGTTGCTGGTGTACTAAATGTATGAGTTAACTTGTTGGTATAAATTGGTCGTGAAAGGCTGTCGATTTGTCGAAATGTAGCTAGCGAGTATTGGCTCACCTCGACAGATTTTCGACCATGTTTAGTATACCCAATTATTATGAAAGCAAGTAGACCACTCGAGATCGATCGTTCGGCCTAAATCGGTCCTACTTGAAATCAATTTGTGGTTTCTGCAACGATTAAAAATATCTGACACACAAACTATGGTCGAATGGAACATGGTACAGACCTATTATAAGCGGTCGCTCTCCCGCCGTACGACAGGCCGAAAGCGGCTGAGGCACAAAAACGCAAACGCAACAGTGTACACCCGGACTATTCCTAATTAGGTTCTAGAGCATGAATACGGTTGTCAATATCACTTTCTTGCACTGTAGCAGCTCACGTGCAACTGTTTATTTTATCGTTAGCCTGATATGCTGCGAAGGACGAGATATACCGCACTCACCTCGGGCTCTGCCTGTCCGCAATCTTAGTCTCTGTTCCAGTACCATCTGCATAAATAGAAAGATTCCTCGCCGAATTCCAATCACAGTTCGTCATTCGTAAAAGACCAAGTCAATGGTCGAAAAATGGTGATCATTTTTTCAATATCCATTTTCGTTTTATGCCTGTCTTCGCCCCCCCCCCCCCCCTCATCTTCCCCCCCCGGAATATCACATGCTGCATGTGTGTTTCCCCCTGGCGGCTTTGTTACTTCCCCATTCCCGGTGGCGCGGCCGAAAAAATACCCCGTGTATGTAGTCCCCCAGGGGATAGAACTCTTTATACCAAAGTGTCAACGGACAGTCACAGATAAACGGAGCTGTCTGTGCGCTGACTTTTCTTGTCGCCTCGTGAAATAGCTGGCGTCGTTTTATTAGCGAATTGCAATGATATCGGTCGATTGATAATTATGGATCTAAATCATTATAAGATTATCGTTCGATATTTGAAAGACGGCAAATATCCCGAAGGATTTACGAAAAATCAGAAAAAGTCTTTGAAAAATGGGATTAGAAGAGGTGGAATAGAATATTTATTTCTGCGAGGCGACGATTTGTATCATCTTCCTAAAGGTGAGATTTACTGTATCTTTTTAACATAGTGCATGTTCCAGACATTTTAGTTTGGTGTGGTTCAGAGCCCAAGCTATTACGATTCTATACCCTCTTTAGCTAAATATAGCGATTTGGAAGAACGAAGGCAACACGCGCAAAAAGTGGTCGTTGGGGATGTAGAGAAAAATCGGATTATTCGCGAAGCTCACTGTGGATTTGGCGGTGGTCATTTCGGTGAAAGTAACACGAAAAGGTGAGTAACTAGTTATAATAATTTTTCAGTTTGGCCACCAGACAAAAATGACGAGAGGTTAAACTCAACAGGAAAGTTAGTGAGAGATACTGGTGGCCAGGATTCTCTGACGAAGTTATCGATTTTGTGAAAAAATGCGATCAGTGTCAAAAGGCAAATCCAGTTCACAAGCCGCCGCCATCGGAGCTACGGCCGATTCCTGTCAATAATCAATTCAACTATCGTTGGTGCGTCGATCTTGTTGGACCACTAGAAAAGACCCCGCGAGGGAATCAGTGAGCGTGTGCTTGAAAAAACCTGAAAATTTGAATGTATGACTGTATGATTGTTCAGGTACGTTGCGGTTGCAACGGAGTATCTCAGCCGATTTCCAATTGCGAAAGCGCTTCCGAACAAGAGTGCCGAGTGCGTGGCAAGATTTATTTTCGAAGATATTATTTGCATGTTCGGCATAATGAGACTTCTTCAGCATGATCAAGGCAAGTTCATGCAAGTTTTCGAAAATTTTTTACTGCTATATTTCTTTCTATAGGCACTGAATTTTGTAACGGGTTGCTTCGGTCTATTGAAGAGCATTTGGGTGTGCATGACATCAAAAGCACACCGTACCATCCGCAGACTAATGGTCTTACTGAGCGGTAAAGTATGCTCTTTCTATCTTTTAAAACACGCGATGTAACTGTAGCTCTACTCGTAGATTCAACCAGACTCTGGAAACGGCATTTTCGAAACTTGGCGACGAGGACAAGAAAAACTGGGATTTGAAATTGCATCCGATTTTATTCTCGTATACAGTGTGCGTTCAAGTAAGTAGCGGTTGATGTTCAATAGAAATTGTTAATCCATTGCCGCATTTTTCTTTCAAAGAACTCCACGGGAAAATCGCCGCATGAAATGGTCTTCGGTTGCAAGGCGCGTATACCACTCGATGTCGGCACAGCGGACGATGAAGTCGAGGATCCTGATGTCAATTATGATGAAGCAGTCGCTAATCGAATGATGGTTGTCGCTGAAAAATTAGTAATTACGCGGGAATCAGGACTGGAAAAACTGCAAAAGGCTCAAGCGAAACAGAAATCTCATTATGACGCAAAACGGAGCTTTCCGGCGTACCAAGTCGGTGACAAGGTATGAATAGACACGTGATACGGCAGCATCAGTAATCAGGATATATCTATGCCTTTCAATTGACGCAGGTTCTCAAAAAAAATTGTATTAGGGCTACGTCAAAACGTGGCGGAAATCGTTATCTGCCATCAGCATCAGGCCAGTATTACGTGATAGCAGGAAAATTACGAGGTAAAGTGTGTCAGCTGTACAATCCGTTCACAAAAACGTATTTGAAAACACCGACAAACAGCGATAATTTGAAGCCATATAAGGTAATACGCGCTTCATTTTCACATTGTGAGGAGGGGGGAGGAGTGATCCATTAACCAAAAATATTTCGGTGGACGTCCTGTATGGATGGCCCCGCTGCAGTCGTCACTCGCTTCACTTCTATGTAGGACACAAACACAACGAGTTCAGCTGCATCAACAGTCAACTCGTTGGGCCGTCGAGAAATAATAATGGATGATACCATTAGAGCAAATGATGATGAATCACGTGATGGCGTTCAGGTAAGTAGGCACCTTGGTCCGTCTTTACAGTTAAACTAATAACTGAAACTCACGCAGACTCATAAACAATCGCTTGAATTTTCACTAATCTGTAGGAGTTTGAATTATTGGTTCACGGCAAGGTACTCTACATAGGAAAAATATATTTCCTTTACCAATTTTTGGACAATGGAAGTAAGGGGTTTCTTTAATTTAAATGCACTGCTAGCATTTGTGTTCAATATCCTGCGAGTTTAGCTCTTTGAAAACCTTCAAACCGTCAGGAGGTTCACATTTGAATGGCTTGCCGCAGTGTGGCTGCGTTTCTCCAGGCCCTTGTTAAACAGCACCTGTAGAAGGATAAAAGCGCATCAGTGAAATTTGTTAAGAGTTCATTTGTGTTCAAGTTTTTACTTTTGTCAAAGCATGATATATGGATTTTAGTGTGGCCTGCGAAAAAAACCTTTTTTCTGGCGGGAACACGTACAACAAAACAGCAAAGGAGGCATGACTGCAGACAAAAAGATAATGCTATATAATTTTTCAAGCACTCGTTCAACTTGGCTCACCTTCACTCCCCTCTCCGAGAACATCAGTTATCACTGTAGAGAAGATACATCATGCGTTTACAGCCGAAGCGTTGATTGCTCTAGACTGTGTATTTCACTGCCATAGCGTGGCTGGGCTCGTGGCCTGATGGGTTAGTCATCTGCCTCTCAGTGTTTGTGTCTCAAGCCAGGTACGCAATTATGGGTGGGTGTTCGACTCGTGGCCTGGTAAATAAATTTTTGTGTAATGTGTCCCCTCACAATTGAGTGCGCTACTTGGTGATGCGGTTAAACAGGAGCAGGAACAGGACAAGGAAAGTTATTCTGGCTGGAGATGGCTAATATGACAGCCTGGGCTCCTGGGGTCGTAGGAAAGGGGGTCATAGCCGTGGTCGTAGCCTAGCGGGTTAAGGTGTCTGCCTCTCACGCTGCCTCGAGTGCGCTGTTTAGCGCTCGGCTGTGTATAAAATATGACATGACATGACTCCTGTGCCAAAACATGCACTTAGTGCTCGCTGGGAGAAGCAGGAACGATTATTTGGCAAGGGGTAAATGAAGGTGGCGAGGACGCACCATCAACAGAAGATTTTCTTCTGAGCGGGTAAAGTGCATCCCATACCCTATGAATCCTACCCTACTATCAACTTTTCAGCTATATCATCGCACCAACAGTTCTCGATCGCCGCCATGTTGGGAGCCCAGCACCTTCAATGGAGCAGGCAGCCATGCATGCTACTTTGCGCATGCTGTTTGACGCTGGCATTCCTGTGTGCGAGCTAACCGCAAGCCACCATAGCTAACAATAAGTGATGGCAGATTTTAGTAAGCATATGCTGAGGTGACTTCTGCTGCAGAGAAGGTATCTGAAATCACACAAAGTCAAAGAAAAAGTCGAAGCGGCGGCAGCTGAATTTACAAAAAAACCTCAGCTCGACAGTGAAGCTCAAAGCACTTTGCGATGCGATCACGATGTCGCGCTTGTGTTCCTCCCCCACGCGCACCCTTCCCCCGGGGAGGAACACAGCCGCATGTAATTTTCCTTGTGAAAGACAAAGCGGTGTTCAGTCTTCCCCCTCGTGCATTTTTTCTACTCTGCTGTTCATACTGGTGATGTATTTGAATTTTTTATCATTCCCGTCTTCGCTGGGGTTATTTCCAGCCCTGAAAAACCCCGAAGCCCATCCCCGTCCCCGACCCTGAACGGGGAAAGACTAACCCCGTCCCCTAAAAAACTACCCCTGGTCGAGCGCTTCCAAGACGAGCCTTGTTTTACAATGTCTGGTATATAATCGATCCCCTCTAGACGCTCATGTTTTTTTTTCTATTTCTCCGAAACGATGAGTTACCACTGTCCTTGGAATTTTGTCTTTTGTTAGGGTCTACCATTGTGTCTGAATCAGTCTGGCTGTTGTTATTGTGCCTGATTCATTGAGCCTCTGATTTTTACAAGAGATCCTGCATTTTCTGGGCAGCAGTCAGTGGGTACTCAAAATCAGCCGTCACTCATTAAGGTTCACCCTTCCTCCCGTGAAGCACTTTAGCAGGATACCCGCCTACGATCGTATTCATGCTTTATTCTCATCGAAGCACAAAGGCACACCCTAAGGATAGGAACACAGTTGATAAGATTATATAAGTCTATGAAAACGCAAAAGATTGCTTAAATGTAGAATCGAAAAAAACTCAGAAACGTTCGAGATTAGTGACCAGATAAAGCAATGGCGAGTTGTTCCACGTTCGTAGCTGGAACAAAACCTTATTGCAAGCCTTGCTGATGTCGCGTGGGATACGGAAATGATGTGGTTGACACATTCTATGATAAGCCTTTCGATTTCATGGTTCTTACTTGCAGGCTATGGAAGTCGATGAACGTCCAACCGAGCAGTACAGCGATATTGGTGGGTTGGATAAACAAATCCAAGAATTGATCGAAGCCGTGGTCCTTCCAATGACGCATGCGGAGAAGTTCAAGAATATCGGTATACAACCACCCAAAGGCGTCCTTTTGTACGGCCCACCAGGCACGGGCAAAACGATGATGGCTCGAGCGATGGCTGCTCAAACCAAATCAACATTCTTGAAATTAGCTGGACCCCACCTCGTCCAAATGTTCATCGGTGATGGTGCCAAGTTGGTAAGAGATGCGTTCGCTTTGGCCAAGGAGAAAGCACCGGCTATTATATTCATTGATGAATTAGATGCTATCGGTAAGTCAAGCCCGTTTTCGGATACTGTTTAATCGCTCTTTTCATGACGTTATGAAATATAAATTTGTGAGAGGTTTTGGCAGTGACAAATGTAACAAAAACTTGAGCCCTAAGTGGGAACCGATTTCGCGCCCTCTGTGATAAGGCAGTGCTAAAACGCTACGCGCCTACGCTTCTTCAAGCATTTTTAATGTTCGCATGGGTTCGACTCCCGTTCAGGGCGCAATTTTTTGTTTATGTTTCGTGACTCCTTTTTCCATGTTTCAGATTTTACGTTTTGAAGTTGATGCATCAAGCCACTGTCTGAAAATCGATGATTGAGTACTTGCTTTTGACATTTTCCAGGCACTAAACGTTTCGATTCCACGAAGGCTGGTGATCGGGAAGTTCAGCGGACGATGTTGGAATTGCTGAATCAGTTGGACGGATTCCAGCCGAGCGCTGAAATTAAAGTGATCGCGGCCACGAATCGAGTTGATATTTTGGACCCTGCACTGTTGCGTAGTGGTCGTTTGGACCGCAAGATCGAATTGCCGGCACCAAACGAAGAAGCACGAGCTCGTATTATGCAAATCCATTCGAGGAAGATGAGAGTCCAGTGAGTGCATGCAAATGTATATGGTTGCTAGTGATCGATCGATCACCGCCTGTTTTGAGTGACGGATTAATTTATGGATTAATCTATTTGCAAATCTTTTGTAATTGCATTCCAATCGATAGTGTGATCAATCAATCGGTCGATTTATATGAAATTCGATAGTGCAATGCAACCGATAGTCGTTCAACTCATCAACCAGCGCGTAATAATGATCGTCCGACTCATCAAATACTGAATGATCGACCTCTCAGTCTCATAATAGATTAGCCCGCCTACCAGTTACTGACAATGGAGTGATAGATTAATTTATAAGAAAACTATCGTCTGTCAATGATTAGCAAGGTCCGGTCGCCATATGATCAATCAGCACTTCTTGTGTTGATCAATCAATCATTGCACTATAATCGATAGTGTGGTCAATCGAGTTGTCGATTGACACTAGTAATAGCTTAATCACTCGGAACTGTGTGATCATGTAAAGACTTATATATCAAAAGCGTTACTGCGATCATCTGAAGAATCAGTGTTGTATGATCGATCAGCTGGCATGAAAAGAAATTGGTAAGTCGATATCAATCGATTATCGAAGTATCGATTGATCGATATACTATTCGACACATAAAAATGTGCCAGAGCGCTACCTTATTTGTCAAGTGGTTTCCTTCCTTTTATGGTCTACTCCATCGAAGGCTGACCAACACAACAGACAGTGGTCTCTTGGCTCAGGCTTATGTGTGCTAGTTATCAGCCTGCTTGATCGCTGCTTGTGAGGTAGGTATTTTACCCTTAATACAGTTTAGTTTGATCATGAATCAAAATACAGTGATCAACCTTAAAATTAATCGGCTTAGGAAGGATAAATCACACACTTTCTTTGATTCTTTGGCGCATCTGTGCGCCTTGAACCTGGAAAACTCTGCATGGTTTTTTCTTAGAAGATGCCCTGTGGTTTTTGTTTGTCCAGAAACGATATGTAATCAAATAGACACCTAAGGCGTCGATTCCGCAATTTAAAATCCCCTCTGGTGTTTGTCCGCCACCCGTTGACTTAATTAAACTGCAGGGTTTCAAATTGATCGCATCGGGGTTGAAATCACCCGCATGGCAAGTGTTGAGTAAAATTTTGATTAAAACTAATCGAAAATAAAACAGCGGTTGGGATGTGCTTGGGCTAGGGATAGAGATTGTACTGTCATACTGTAGAATGATTTAGGTTCTGGATTCAACTCCGATTTTATTCTTTTCTTGTTTTAGCAAAGATGTGAATTATGAGGAATTGGCTTGTTGTACGGATGATTTCAATGGAGCCCAATGTAAAGCCGTTTGTGTCGAAGCTGTAAGTTTTTGTACAATTTTTGAGATTTTGGACGCGCGTTGATTATGAGAATCCATGCAATGTTGGCTACATTAGGGCACTCTACAGTCGATAAGGCTGCGCTGAGACAAGGTTTTGTAAGTACGAGGGTTTTGTTACAATGCTAGGTGTAATACGACGGGGTCCGTATTACTGGGGTAGCGTTCAACTGGGGCCCCGACCCCGACCCCGAAAAATTATGGTCAGGGTTGGGGTTATGAAATTGTATATTGAATTATGAATTGTTCGCTAACAAGAAGTGCAATCAGAGAATGACAATGAGCAATAGGAGTAAAGATAGTTCAGTGCATGGAGAAACATATATACGTAGCGTATTACTTGGATTCTTATTTTCATTTGGTATCTATCTAATAAGAAATCCATGATTCCTGTCTAAAATTTTGTCCTTATTTCTGAGGAGATCAGTAGCATCCGCTAAAAGTATTCTGCACATGCTCTAAATCAATTGGGCTCAATAATTCGAACCCAATAACCACCCCCGACCCCGACCCCGCAAATAGTTGACCCGGGTCGAACGCTATACTGGTGGGAGTGACTAGCGGAGCTTTTGCACCCAGTCAAAAACCTAAGGCAAGCCAACCAAGTCTTCCGACCTCGTACATGCCTGAAACGTCACCCGTCAGGTTGACGCTCCCAACTGCCGGCTCCGTGCGGAGTATCGATTGCCAGTCGAGCCTCTACATAGAGTTACAGACAGACAGCCTTTTTTGGTCTTATGACTGTGCAGCATGTACATGAATAAAGCAATTCTAGATTGTGAGTCTTTGGATTAGATATACAGGCATAAAGCCTGATGTTCAGTGTACCAGGTTGTGCCATCACCAATCATTTCTCCTGTGACACAATGCCGGTTTTTTATCATGGATTTTTATTATTTGGCCATTGCATTCTTCAGTCGAAACTGCAATGGATTGCTCGATATGCGGTAATCCTTGAACCACTTGGCGAATTCGGTGTAGGTCTTCAAAAAAATTGCAGAATTTTCTTGCACTTGTAAGCGGCGCTTGCATACTTCGCAATATTTCGTGTGTACAATACGGCTTCGCCTAATCGTGGGGCAACCTTTTCTTCGTTCACACGCTACTTAGCCTCGCAAGTAAAGTTGATCGACAGGACGAACACCACCTTCGCTTCGCAGAGAAGAGGTGCTATGCCCTGGCTGGACTGCATCATTGCACCCAATAAACAGAGGACGAATAATGTTGAAGTTAGGTTGAAGGTGCATCGTGCCGTCGACCGATACTGTACTGCTGGTTGTTGTTGGGGAAGTGCTTGGAGATGTTTTCTGATCGGCTGTTTTCCTCTCTTTTATCAGAGTGAACCTCCCCCGCGAAAAGCGATGAATCTTGGAGATGTTGAGCCAACTCGTGGATACGGGCACGCGCCTGTTGAGCAGCGCGGCGTTGGGGACGTGATGGGCGTGGAGTGGTTGGCGGAGGGGGAACTGGTGGCAAGTCGCCATTATTTTCGTGGATAGCCGTTCGATAATGATCCCAAAAAGACCGCCAATGCGGCAGCTTTCCATCGAAGCATGGAAATGTCATTTTTGGGAGCTTGACAGTCGTTTGTGTCTGTGGTCCCAAGGCTTGAGCTTCGTGCATCGCTTTGCGATCTGCCTCTGCACGTGCCGCATCCTTCCTCCTGTTCTCTTTCTGATAATTTTCTGATCGGAGAACCGACTTCAGCCAGCATCTGATCGACCTTGCTGACTACAGTAACTCTGAGTCTTCTTCAGCTTGCTGATCTGAGCTTTTCTGATCACCTTCGGACGCCCACTAACAGTACATATACGCAGGTATTGGCGTTGGACGTCCTTGAACGAGGATTTAGCCAATGTGAGGCGTTCGTGATGATCCTCGAGTAGTGGTAAGTCAGTGTCGCGGGCGGCTAGTGTCGAAGTGACCTCAAATTTTTGGTTTGTCCCGACGACATTGGTCGAGGTCACGGCGGACTGGTCGCAATGCTCTTGTAAGAGCCGAAATGCCAAGAGTTTCAATTAGTGAAATCGACTGTTGAAATGTTTGTTCGCTGCTTCTCCACTGTGCCCTCCAGGGCATAAATAGTCACGAAACTTTCTGCTACCAGATGTTCCGAAAGCACCTTTCTGTTCAACCTTTACTGCATAACTAACTGAATTTTGTTTGCTTCAGACTGCCGATTATTGAATCAGGCTCCTACAGGCGCTAGTCCAAACTACCGCGGGTCGCGATACTGGTCAAAATTCGTGGGTTGTGGGTTCAAAAGCCAACTCGGATAACTTTTAAAAATCCCGTCATATTATGACTCTTGCAGATACTAATGTAACTGTGCGAATTAATTTTTAATGATTCATTATGCTGGGGAAGAACGAAAATAGTTTGTTCAGTTTTTCAGTTCAAAATCAAGTTTCCAGCAATAAAAGCTGAATATGTATGTAAGTTAACTTGAACACTTTTTCAACTTGGTTTTTTAAAATTTTATCAAAAAAAGGCTTAAAAATGACGTCGCCTTTGTCTGAAACTCATCTTTTCCGTCCTTGAAAAAGAGCAAACCGGTTCAAGAGATCCAGGCCATGTCTCTGGCATTTGTTTTCATTAAATCAGTGCCGTCCTGCGCACTACACGAGAAAAAAATACGCGGGACAGTTGGGAAAATATCAAAACGTAATGATTTCTATTTAGGGAAAAGGAGGAAGATTAACTCATTGGCTGATCGACGTCGATTTTAACCGCTGAGAAGAAAATCAACGTCATTCAAATTAGTCAGATGGATTTAGTGCTGATAGGAACACTCGAAAGTCCATGCACTTTGCTTAGCGCGGTTCACATAAAACTTTGAGCTTTTTATGTATGCTGAAGCGCTATTTTATGTGCACATTTTATCACATCACTGAACATAGTTATGCGCATTCCACGATTTAGGTGCACTTCATATACAAAATGACTGTTGATTAAGCGTTTCCTAAGTGGCATCACTAGTCAGGCGAAGTAAAGCTAAATTGTTTATCTTATACGTAGAAGCATTTTTTAAATGTCAAAAAAAAGGCATATATTGGCTGGTGTTATAGTGGTTACAGTTTCCGAAAAGTTTAAAAAATTGACGCCACACTGATCCTTTTTTTATAGTCGTCTATGGCAATATATCAAAATGTTCTACATAGATGTCTGATAAAAATGTCAAAAGAACTGGATAGGCCTCGTTGAACAGGTTTTGGGCCTATTGAATGTTGATAAGTTAGTGTACCTGCCTACTGTATGTGTTTTCATGACTTCACGTAATTTTTTTGCCGGCATACGTGCGCCCGTAATCAATAAGATGCAACGTGCGTGATCTGTTGCTCGTTTTATGAGTTCTAACGTTACTGTATATGTGTAAACCTGGTACTAGAGTACTGCACCTTCTCCTCATGTTCACAAAACGGTTTCAGCAAAACTATACGTAAGTTCAAGTATGAAACAATAAATGCAATTAGTAGTTTTGTGAAAAGGGCGCAGAATCGATCTAGACGCTCGAAAACTGTCAACGGAAATCACCAAAACATATAGTTGAGACCAGGTCCTACAATGGGCTTACCAGGGTCCTGGGCGGGTATGGAAATCGTACCCTACCCATACCCGCTGGACGATCTCTGTACGTGATTTTTCAAAAAATTTACCCATAATTTACCCGTACCTGGTTTTTTGATAAATGTTCGAATAGAGTATAAAAAAAGTAATTAATTCATGAAAATGATCACAGAAAACCAGAGTTTTTAATGAAACTCGTTCAATTCCCATTCAAAAGTTTATTTACTATCGCAAGATGAAAAACTTTCTCAAGCAGTAATCTGAGCCTAATGCTCTAGCGCTAATAGCCTGCATAACGTCTTTTTCAAATAATGTATTGCTTTTCTTGTTCCTTTGGAAATAGACGTCTTAATTTAAACTTAACAGCCTGAAGCTAACAACCTGGCAATCTAAAACTCTGAATGAAACTGCATTTATATGTTGTAGAGAGTAACCAACTTGAACTTAGTAAGGTGTGCCTTGGCCAATGCATAAGGTGACCAATGTACACAGTCTACCAAAAATGAGCATCTGCCTATGATACCCATGTACTGTACATAGATTCGTGACTGCTACCAAACACGCTAGTGTAGCTCGTAATGCAGAGGTCAACAACAACTACTGTAGCTGTACTACTACAAAACAAGCTAGTTTGTGTGCAGGAGCCAGTTTCACAATTAGATGAGACGTGTCTGATCGTCTCATCGCCGGACATGCATACAAGAAAGTGGGTCGAGGCGTCGGTCTAGCACTGTTCGGGCCAGCAACCCTGACTGGGAGGCTACGGTTCTGTTCGTTCTGTTACATTACTTGAGGGAGTGACCGGTGGAGCTTTTGCACCTCGCCAAAAACCCAGGGCAGCCTAGCAAGTCTTCCGACCCAGTGCATTGCTGAGACGTCACACGGGTGATGCTCCCAGCTGCCGGCTCCGTGCAGAGTATCGATTGCCGTTCGAGCCTCTAAAATGGGAACTGGTCATCGATGGCGATTTAGTAGTCCATTGCTGGCCATGCAAACCTGGCTCTTTGCGATCACCCTGTACCATCAAGTGGCGGACGCCGAAGGAGAATAGAATTAGGGAACTGGTCGAGAAGGTTTCTCCCTTCTCTCTCAGTATCATCCGAAGTCGCTGGTGCGGGCACTATATGCCCTCGTGTGGATGTTCCTAGTAGAGACAACACAGAGGGAAGCGGTCGGGAGAGCTGGTCACCTCACAGGCTCGCTCATCATATCAAGACTGCTGGCCGGCAACAGGCAAAGTGGGTTGGAAGTCCTAGGGGAGGGGGGGAGCTGGAGCGGCACAGGGCCTCACAAAATTTTTCGAAAGAGAAAAAGGCCCAAGCCGCTTGTAACCTGGTGAAACCTGACCCAGATGTTATACGTAGCTATTCCGAGCTTATTACCTATCCAGAATGTTTTTTTTAATTCATATGCTAGGGACATCACAATGACATACATACTCACATGGAACATATTCAAGCAGTGCGTTTCAAAGGAAGATGCACTGTTTTCTGGAGCATCCTTAGTGACTGCGAATCGACGATTTCAGGTCAGAGATCGATATCATCCATGGCAGATAATTTCTCAGTTCCGTCACAGTCAAACTGACATGTCGAATCAGACTAACTGGGGCACTGAGCACTCGAAAGGCCAGGGGCTTCCATCAAGGGATTGATCTCATGCACATCGCTCTCGATCTCAATCTTTATCGCTGGACAGAGTGCCACGAGAGAACCAAAAGTGGTATTGCGATGATTTCACTGCGCCAGGTGACTGCTATGACCTAATTTTACAACTTCTCCATGTTTGTTAATTCATCAACGTTTTGTTTATTTTAGAATCATTCATTGATCATAGGCTGCCCGTTGGCCATAGTAATCAGAATACATTCCCCAAGACCAAGCCTGGAAGCCACAAAAAAAATGCCATTCAGCTGTCCACTTTGTATCAGCAGGCCAAATCTTGCGAAGTGAAGCTCTTATCTTTAGTATAGCTACAGTATCTTGGTTCGAGTTTGTTTCTTCAATCATTACTCCAATCGAGAAAAGCAGGTGGGATCTATCAGCTGCCCCAAATGTTTGGACAGTTTCCGCAGCATCATCGATGACAACTTATTCGCTGTTGATGTCTACAGTGATTGGGATCTGGCGTCAATAGTTTTTAGTTTAATTCATATTTTATTTGTTTTTATTCTATTGATTCGGGTTCTGATCGCTTGACTCGACATTATTGCGATTCATTTGCTCGTTTAAAAATAAGGGTCACATAAAATTATCCACTGGTTCAGAAGTTGCAACAGTCAGCAGAGTGATTACAAGACTGGAAAAGCTGAGAAAGTGAGGGAATCTAAACGTATATCGAAACTGAAAATGGTAGTTTTGGAGCCCGAATCGTCTACTGTGCAGGCTATCTGTTGATCATTCTGAGCATCAGATAAAATTGGCTTTGCAGAGCTGGGAAAGTGTGAAACAGATAATACCGAATTCCGATGAAAAATTTAAAAAATCACCCTCCGCTCCTTGCTTAGACCCCAGATTGTCAGGCACTTGAACATTTGAATACCCGCCATGTGCTGCACGGATACTGTCGCTCCTGGCCCTGAGCCTGCGGCTCGAATGCGGTGCGCGAAAAATAGCACCAGTGTCACGAATTATTATGTCCGCTAGTAGGTGTTGTCCCTCCGACAATTAAAGTTAGATCATCATGTCTGCGACACGAATTGTCATGTCTCCCCAAAACTTGGCGCACGGGGTGATGGACGCACACAGAAGACGCAGATACAATTGTATTGGCGCCAAATTTAAATTTGAGAGAGGAAATCAAGCACAGCTTCCATTATTTTCGAGTTATCTTTCACAATTTATCTATATTTGAGCAGGCGCGGTTTGAATATCCACAAACACAGACCACAGTAAATATCAATCAGCGAGACCAAAAAAGGCAGTAAAACTTTTTGTGAACGCGCCTTTTGTCTTATCTGACTGTAGATATCCTTCCTCAATCATCACTCAATAAACCAAAGCAAAGACAAGAACAGAAATCAAAGACAGTGCAAGATGAGGCAAATTAAAGCTCCCTTGAGACATTCACTGACAAGAAATTCATATAGACTGTCCAAGGTTCTCGGCTGAGCAGGCACTAAAATTCTCAAGGACATAAGCGCATCATGAAAAGCAATTTTAAATGTGCAACAGTTTGGAATGTTTTGGCCCACTAGCAAAGCGCATGACATTAAAGTAATAACGAATCAAATCATTTGCGACTAGCTTTGTCTTTTTCCTTGCATTCACAACAGAACCATTTGGGCGAACTTGGTTTTGTTTTCACACCAACACATTTCCTAAAAAATAGTGTAGTTATACTATATAAAGATATTGTTAGAGCCGAAATTCCAAAAAACTCACCAATGAAACCACTCTTTGCAACCGTCACAATATATCATATCGGGCCCATCCTTCTTCCACGATACTTTACAAACTGGACAAGACCACACACCAGATTTACTTTTTGCGGTCGTTGCCTGGCGTGTTACCTTGCAGCCGCTCACGCTCACTGCAGTCGTAAAGTCGCCTAAAGAATGACCCAAGTATTTAGGCTAACGACAAGCCAATGCAATTTGAGACATAATGCAGTTCACTCACCCGCGTTGGATTTCGTCTCTTTCTGCAAAATTCAAACACTTTTCCGGGTTGATTCAGAAAGTCTAGGTCCTTTGTTCTCAAAGACCGCGCTGCTCGATTCTTCCCCGCGAGGAGGGGAGCTGGAGACCGTAGCCGTTGTGTTCGACAATGAATCTGGCGTTTTTCTGATTTCCGTTTGAGCTCCTGCAGCACAAGCCAATGTTAAATGCCCGTTTCATTCTCCATCATTGACAGCCGTAATGACAGCGCTTACCTTGCTCGGCAGGTTGGCTGGAGCCTGCGTCTAGTTCGATGTCAGGGTCGCGGCCAACGTGCTCTTGCAAGTGACCAAAACGTGATGACCCCGATATTTTCACTAAAGCAAGTGACTACCTCTAGTAAGTTCGGCGTCAATGTAGCGTACAATTCACGATCACGTCCCTGGGAAATAGAAGCTGCCACTACTTCCGTAACGCCAAAAAGGCGAACGATCGACTTTTTCATACACTGGAAAAGCATGGTTCACGAAGATCTGCATCAAAAAGGCAGCCAATACCCTTACTTCAAAAAACACAACGCATTCGATAAAATCGTTCGTCGAAGGTGGCAAATGCACAATGCCGCCGTAGAGCACGACGGAACAGTCTTTCGTAACTGGATTCGTTCCACCAAGACTTTTGCTAACTTGCTGGTAGAGTTCAAGTATCCCATAGATCTAAAATCTTAAGTACAGATGTGCGCGGATGAGACTGCGTAAGTTCTGAGAAATATACCATGTCATCGTCTTCATCCAATTCCGCATTCGCCATAAATGGACCAATTTTGTAAGGTTTAAACTCCCAACGACGGCGAGGCCCATTCAACCACGTTGCGAACAGTTCGCCCTGCGAGCATTTGATTTCTCCTTTTAAAAGCTTAGCAGCGTGTTCCTATGGCACAAAGAAACAATAAACGTGAGTTTTTACAGCAATATGCAACATTTACTCACTTGTAAGTTGTCCGACCGCATCAGACTCGCCAGAACTCGATTATTTGGGAGCATTCGACGATACAACGATTTCAACGCCATGGTATCAGGCGAATCGGGCGCCCGTGCTTGTTGCATAATTCGTTCGTATTCTGAAGGATGACTCCGTTTCACAATCCGACACTGCTGATTTCAAAACCATCTGATAGCTCGGCTTACTCAGATAAGTTTTTTCATCAAACCCAAATGAGCTGGGACAGTCCGACGGATACACCAAATCGTCATAGGTATCACCGTGTCGATACCGCAAACAAATTTCGTCCACAGGAATGTTCAATTCGTTAGCTAACGTGTTGTAAATCGTTGCAAATGTTTCCTCCTTAAACACAGGGATTCCTCAGGACACAAAAAACAGATTCAAATAAAGTACCAACTTCACGCAAAACAAAATTGCGCTTCTGTCCATCAATTTCAACTGGGACGTCGTAGTACCCATGTGCGCGATGAATAACGGCTTCGATCAATTCAGGCAAAGTATTAACAATATCGGATTCTTGAACACGATGATCTTCAAGTCCCCTCAGGGCTTTCTCTCTTAAAATTAGGGGTAGGTACTAACTATCAAACATTATAACCTAATATAGCACGCGCTACCTAGACCAATGCGGGTTTTTGCGCAGAACGCCTTTCACCAACGTCTCGTCATCGATAACTGGTCCCACCTGTGCACTTGGTTCACGCCGTACCGTTTCGAGTGGCAGCATCAGCCGCAAGCCACTTGCTGACACTGTTACTGGTCGAGACATGAAAGGACGCTGATACTCTTGTTGATGACAGTCCTGCAATTACGTTGCCAACTTACGTTAACCCTCTAATATGGAAGCAAAAGTGACCATTACCGATTTGCATGAAATCTTGTAAATAGGGTCCCTGGGTCACAAGAACAAAAGTTCTGATGTTGGAAAAAATTCTGGACCCCCCTGGTCAGAGATCAAAAATCCACCAATTGGTGGAGGTCCCTAGTAACGGTGTTACTGATCAGAAATCAAAAATACACAAATTTGTGGGGGCACCCGGTAAAGGTGTTCCACGAAAATGTGGAGGCACCCAATAACGGACCCGAGTGACTCACCCAAGGCCTCTCTGTGAACTCTCCATCCTATCAGGGGGGAGGGGCCTGACTGGTATTGCTACACTGATGATTTTTCGAAATTGCAAGCCACTTGTCAACAAATCGTTTACTTACTCCGATTACTTTGAGTGATAATCAACAAAACACGCAGCTTTACGCTTCGGTCTCGTTGAAATTGTTTCCTCTTGATCTCGCACTCCTTCATTCTCGCTTTGATCACACCAGTCCCATCGATCTGGACCTCTTGACCATTGGAATTCTCATCTTCGTCGGCTGTTTCTGTCAGCAAATGGAACATCCAACATCCAAATTCTCTATTTGGTTTACAGCGTCTAAAATCAAAAAGCCGTCTTCAAAAATTTACTTCAATCGATCACTGAACTTGAAATCGATCAATCGATCGATTATCGATTATGGATCGATTTGTCGTAGATCAAGAAGATGGGAGCTCATAATAAATAATAAATCTGAAACTCTCTCACCAACTCAGAGCTAACATTTGGTAGACTCACCAATATCTCT
The DNA here is from genome assembly GCA_030248295.1 of Mesodorylaimus sp. YZB2_4. NCBI lineage: Eukaryota > Metazoa > Nematoda > Enoplea > Dorylaimida > Dorylaimidae > Mesodorylaimus > Mesodorylaimus sp. YZB2_4. The sequence continues at coordinate 44,437 of JASANH010000137.1, forward strand.
TTGATCGATATGATCACAATCCATCACCTCGCTACCACCACCAAATTCTTCCCCGTCGGAATAACCATCATCCTTCCTGCAAAAAGCGCATCGAGCTGATCCCCAACTTGTACGAGATCCAGGACAGCATCGTCCGCTGACATATTATTGCCTGTAGGCATCGAAAACGTCAACTGCCTATTCATCTCAGCGCGTTCGTCTCAGCAATGCACTGGGTCGGAAGACTTGCTAGGCTGCCCTGGGTTTTTGGCGAGGTGCAAAAGCTCCACCGGTCACTCCCTCAAGTAATGTAACAGAACGAACAGAACCGTAGCCTCCCAGTCAGGGTTGCTGGCCCGAACAGTGCTAGACCGACGCCTCGACCCACTTTCTTGTATGCATGTCCGGCGATGAGACGATCAGACACGTCTCATCTAATTGTGAAACTGGCTCCTGCACACAAACTAGCTTGTTTTGTAGTAGTACAGCTACAGTAGTTGTTGTTGACCTCTGCATTACGAGCTACACTAGCGTGTTTGGTAGCAGTCACGAATCTATGTACAGTACATGGGTATCATAGGCAGATGCTCATTTTTGGTAGACTGTGTACATTGGTCACCTTATGCATTGGCCAAGGCACACCTTACTAAGTTCAAGTTGGTTACTCTCTACAACATATAAATGCAGTTTCATTCAGAGTTTTAGATTGCCAGGTTGTTAGCTTCAGGCTGTTAAGTTTAAATTAAGACGTCTATTTCCAAAGGAACAAGAAAAGCAATACATTATTTGAAAAAGACGTTATGCAGGCTATTAGCGCTAGAGCATTAGGCTCAGATTACTGCTTGAGAAAGTTTTTCATCTTGCGATAGTAAATAAACTTTTGAATGGGAATTGAACGAGTTTCATTAAAAACTCTGGTTTTCTGTGATCATTTTCATGAATTAATTACTTTTTTTATACTCTATTCGAACATTTATCAAAAAACCAGGTACGGGTAAATTATGGGTAAATTTTTTGAAAAATCACGTACAGAGATCGTCCAGCGGGTATGGGTAGGGTACGATTTCCATACCCGCCCAGGACCCTGGTAAGCCCATTGTAGGACCTGGTCTCAACTATATGTTTTGGTGATTTCCGTTGACAGTTTTCGAGCGTCTAGATCGATTCTGCGCCCTTTTCACAAAACTACTAATTGCATTTATTGTTTCATACTTGAACTTACGTATAGTTTTGCTGAAACCGTTTTGTGAACATGAGGAGAAGGTGCAGTACTCTAGTACCAGGTTTACACATATACAGTAACGTTAGAACTCATAAAACGAGCAACAGATCACGCACGTTGCATCTTATTGATTACGGGCGCACGTATGCCGGCAAAAAAATTACGTGAAGTCATGAAAACACATACAGTAGGCAGGTACACTAACTTATCAACATTCAATAGGCCCAAAACCTGTTCAACGAGGCCTATCCAGTTCTTTTGACATTTTTATCAGACATCTATGTAGAACATTTTGATATATTGCCATAGACGATTATAAAAAAAAGATCAGTGTGGCGTCAATTTTTTAAACTTTTCGGAAACTGTAACCACTATAACACCAGCCAATATATGCCTTTTTTTAAGACAAAAAAATGCTTCTACGTATAAGATAAACAATGTAGCTTTACTTCGCCTGACTAGTGATGCCACTTAGGAAACGATTAATCAACAGTCATTTTGTATATGAAGTGCACCTAAATGGTGGAATGCGCATAACTATGTTCAGTGATGTGATAAAATGTGCACATAAAATAGCGCTTCAGCATACATAAAAAGCTCAAAGTTTTATGTGAACCGCGCTAAGCAAAGTGCATGGACTTTCGAGTGTTCCTATCAGCACTAAATCCATCTGACTAATTTGAATGACGTTGATTTTCTTCTCAGCGGTTAAAATCGACGTCGATCAGCCAATGAGTTAATCTTTCTCCTTTTCCCTAAATAAAAATCATTCCGTTTTGATATTTTCTCAACTGTCTCACGTATTTTCTTCTCGTGTAGTGCGCAGGACGGCATTGATTTAATGAAAACGAATGCCAGAGACATGGCCTGGATCTCTTGAACAGGCTTGCTCTTTTTCCAGGACGGAAAAGATGAGTTTCAGACAAAGGCGACGTCATTTTTAAGCCTTTTTTGATAAAATTTTAAAAAACCAAGTTGAAAAAGTGTTCAAGTTAACTTACATACATATTTAGCTTTTATTGCTGAAAACTTGATTTTGAACTGAAAAACTGAACAAACTATTTTCGTTCTTCCCCAGCATAATGAATCATTAAAAATTAATTCGCACAGTTACATTAGTATCTGCAAGAGTCATAATATGACGGGATTTTTAAAAGTTATCCGAGTTGGCTTTTGAACCCACAACCCACGAATTTTGACCAGTATCGCGACCCGCGGTAGTTTGGACTAGCGCCTGTAGGAGCCTGATTCAATAATCGGCAGTCTGAAGCAAACAAAATTCAGTTAGTTATGCAGTAAAGGTTGAACAGAAAGGTGCTTTCGGAACATCTGGTAGCAGAAAGTTTCGTGACTATTTATGCCCTGGAGGGCACAGTGGAGAAGCAGCGAACAAACATTTCAACAGTCGATTTCACTAATTGAAACTCTTGGCATTTCGGCTCTTACAAGAGCATTGCGACCAGTCCGCCGTGACCTCGACCAATGTCGTCGGGACAAACCAAAACTTTGAGGTCACTTCGACACTAGCCGCCCGCGACACTGACTTACCACTACTCGAGGATCATCACGAACGCCTCACATTGGCTAAATCCTCGTTCAAGGACGTCCAACGCCAATACCTGCGTATATGTACTGTTAGTGGGCGTCCGAAGGTGATCAGAAAAGCTCAGATCAGCAAGCTGAAGAAGACTCAGAGTTACTGTAGTCAGCAAGGTCGATCAGATGCTGGCTGAAGTCGGTTCTCCGATCAGAAAATTATCAGAAAGAGAACAGGAGGAAGGATGCGGCACGTGCAGAGGCAGATCGCAAAGCGATGCACGAAGCTCAAGCCTTGGGACCACAGACACAAACGAATGTCAAGCTCCCAAAAATAACATTTCCATGCTTCGATGGAAAGCTGCCGCATTGGCGGTCTTTTTGGGATCATTATCGAACGGCTATCCACGAAAATAATGGCGACTTGCCACCAGTTCCCCCTCCGCCAACCACTCCACGCCCATCACGTCCCCAACGCCGCGCTGCTCAACAGGCGCGTGCCCGTATCCACGAGTTGGCTCAACATCTCCAAGATTCATCGCTTTTCGCGGGGGAGGTTCACTCTGATAAAAGAGAGGAAAACAGCCGATCAGAAAACATCTCCAAGCACTTCCCCAACAACAACCAGCAGTACAGTATCGGTCGACGGCACGATGCACCTTCAACCTAACTTCAACATTATTCGTCCTCTGTTTATTGGGTGCAATGATGCAGTCCAGCCAGGGCATAGCACCTCTTCTCTGCGAAGCGAAGGTGGTGTTCGTCCTGTCGATCAACTTTACTTGCGAGGCTAAGTAGCGTGTGAACGAAGAAAAGGTTGCCCCACGATTAGGCGAAGCCGTATTGTACACACGAAATATTGCGAAGTATGCAAGCGCCGCTTACAAGTGCAAGAAAATTCTGCAATTTTTTTGAAGACCTACACCGAATTCGCCAAGTGGTTCAAGGATTACCGCATATCGAGCAATCCATTGCAGTTTCGACTGAAGAATGCAATGGCCAAATAATAAAAATCCATGATAAAAAACCGGCATTGTGTCACAGGAGAAATGATTGGTGATGGCACAACCTGGTTTACTGAACACAAAATCGATATAACCCATACGACGGCAAATGCGTGGGACTGCTATTATTAGAAACAAAGCGAATTTATGAACTGTTTTTTTTTATTCTGAACTGTCCATGGCCTTGGGTTCATGAACAGTTTTCTTATTACAGGAAAGGTCTACGAGACTTTCTACGGAGTTATGGAGAGCGACCTCGGAAATGTTGCAGACTGTGATTATTCAGAAGGCACGTGCGTTCTGCATGTCGATTATCTATTGGTATGGAACATTAACCCGTGTGCCTCTTGCGAGTACATTGAATGGAAACGACTCTCTGGGGAAGTTTGGGTCACTTTCTAAGCGATGATTAACAAATTGCACTTACCTGGAACACCCAGACAGTAAGACTTCGTGATTGTCCCCGCGCCCTGCTATCCGACCAAGGACTTCCAGTCGTCATTTTATCCTCGCCCGCCAAACACGGTGAGGCAGTCAAAACCAAATGCAACGCATGGCCAGGCCTCAGGAATCAGTGGAAACAGCGTAACCTTTGGTCTTCAGGCTCATCGCCAGACTACTGTACGGAAGCGACATTGTAGCGCCTCGCCTACAAGCGATGGATTTACGCGTCGTTCATTTTCCACGATGGACTCGCACATGCCTTCCGAGCCACTTGCCAGCTTAAGCTCGCGATGATAGAATTCGATTTGGCAATGGCCCTTAGTGCCCCGACAGCAGTAGCTCGTCGCTTACTTCACAGCCCAAAGGTCATGGCGCGCCTTACTGGCCGTTTTTAGAAGTATGGCCATGTGTTGAAGTCGGACCAGCCTATGGGGAGTCTCTGCACTGAATAAGTCCCACTCGATTTTACTGTCAAACGAAAATTTATGTCTGGAATCATGGATCCATCGACTCGCATAATTTTTCAAAATCCAGACGATTGCAATCTGGTTCAGGAAATTCTTCTGCATGACGCCACAAATCGAATTTTTATCTATTCAGCCATAAGCGGATCCATGCGTCCCCACAGTGGTACGGTAGTTTCCCATCCACTCTACTCATCGAATACTTCGCTTTTCCTGGACTTTCCGGAACTAATTCACAATCCCATAAACAAGTATACCCTGGATGAACTTCGACCACGCATCAGTTCAAACGACATTTTCGCAGCTTTCGACGACCAACGCAAGATTTTGCGGGAGTTAAGTCAGCCCGCCTTTCATGGCTCCATTTCACCAAAAAACCCAACGCATTCTGGATAATTTTGCTCAGAACATTCCACGGGGATGGTACAACGGTCTCGCCGTTCATCTGAAGTGGGCTTGGATCAACGGCTGATGTATTCTCGTCACAACAATCTTCCTCTTCAGATTACTTCCGCCCTGCATCCGGAACACCGCCAAAGATTACATCATCACTCCTGGTGAGCAAATAGTCGCCCGCTACCGCCCCCATTGGACCCGCCGTCAACCAGGACATGGCCCTGTCGAACACACTGTCCGACTGATCCTGGGCCATCTTCCACCGCGCTCTCGGGATCAAACAGATTGCCAGAGGACAACCTCGAAGAGACGGGAGGGTTTGATGGCATGGTCGGTGACATTAATAAGGCTAGTTTGAAGTAGTGCCATGAAGTGATACTAGTTGAATGAGGCTAGTTTGAAGGAGTGCCTAGGTAGTGCCATAAAGTGGTACTAGGTTCAGCTGCTAACATGACTAACAAGAAAAGGAGAAAAGATTTAAGATCATGAACGCAGTCTCTGCCATTTGTCAATAATGATACGACCGATAACTAAATTTTCTTCCATCTGTTGATAAAGTAGTACAGATACTGTACCTTCGTTTCTACGTCTCGAACGTGTGATTGGCAACAGATTTGAAACTCTGCGTATAGTACTTGTGTTTATAGTAAAGGTCCTTTCTCTGTCAATCTACTGCACAGAAGTTCGTCATAAAGCAGTCACTGGCGGACAGCATCAGGCTAGTGATTACCTGTAGGATCAAGCATCGGGTCTCCAAACGGCCCCTGTCGCCCGAATATTTCGTGGAGAATAATTCCGAATGCATACACATCACCCGCTGGCGTCCCATGTTCTTTCCCACAACGCAACATTTCTGGAGCTGTCCACAGCAGTCCTTGGAAAAAATTATGCAACAGCGATATTCATAAACAAAGAGTGCGTGGTATGCACCTACTACTATAAATATGAGGTTTGAGAAAACCCTCCTGCAGCAGTTTCGCTGGGCGTCAGGGGACACATACTTAAAGATAACTCCTCAGAGGCAAGCGGTCTTTCGCTAGTAAGAATGCGCCTTTTTTATGATATTAAGTACCTACAGTAGAGTCGTACTAAATATCCAAGCCTTGTCCAACTGTGGCTTCACGCAAGAGGGCGGCCAGAAAGAATTATAAAGAAGGACACTGCACTGACCGTGAGACTTCGTTACCTCGCGTCTTCGCTTATCGAATTACTGCTTGCAACAGTGTAGGCTAGATGGGTTAAGTCATGTTAGGAAACTTCAACCAAGCCAGACACAGCGCTAAATTTTTTCAGACAGCGCTTATCGTTGCGTCATGCTTGTTTCCAGCAGATCAGCTACTGCAGCAAGCAAGATTCAATCTTTCTTGCTCTGTTTATGCGCAAAGAAAATCAGAGCAATTATATTTCCTTTCTTCAATGCTGTCTTTCACGATCTACAAAATGTACGTACTTGTGTATTGTAATATTTTGAGGTCTTACTTTGGTAACATTGAAGCCAGCAGAGCGTCACTCTTTTGCTTCTCTATTTCTAGCTCCTTGATTTTTTCTGCCACTAAACCTTCTAAGTTGTTGTTGTATTTTTCAATCATAGCCATCATATTGTCCAACATATTTTCATTCCTGCCAATGAAATTATACAGGATATATCATGCTGTGAAATTTGTAGATACTTACAGGCCTTCTCTTAATGGGTTCAGCTCTTTTTTCAGTTTCGAAATAGTTGGGCGCATGAACTCGTTTTCATCCCAGCATGTTTTCATTACAGCACGGACAAAATCTGGTGCCTCAATGACTGCTCGCATGTCATGCGATGGATTAGCAGTGCTATCAGCAGTTTGCAGTGTGTACAGTACAGGCGAAAATATGACCTTAGAATATCCATTGCACAAACGACGTCGTATTTTGCCTGACCCCCTACCCCTGTTGTGTGAATCGGTTTTTAAACAAACTCTCCCTCCCACCCGCCTGTCATGCGAAGTCGTATTTGTACGACCCCCCCGGCCCAGGTACGGGTGCGGTCAAAAAGTTGGTACAGTAAACTCGGTGCGGTCAAAAAAGCCCAGTCACTGCACCCTACGCCTGCGCGCGCAACTATTTGCACCTGATCGTGAGGCGCCGAAACTAACGAGCTACCGCTTTGACTAACTTACCAACTTTAACTTCGACTATGGCTTTGACTAACCTTGGCTAATTTACTAACTGACATGTTCGATTAGTTTGCTTCCTTGAATGTCTTTTTCACAACTCTGCTTTTAATTTTGCGTTTCAGACCTGCATTAGAAAACACAGCTTCGCACAAAGCACTCACGATCAGTTTTTGTAAAAACTTGTAAATCAGTCATTCAGGAGGCTCTTAATGTTGAAATATTAGACTATAGCAACGAAATCGCCATGGAAAGCCGTATCACGTGTTGCTTGCAAGTCGAATTCGGACAGATTGTTAGTCGATTCAGAAAAAGCCACGAAACGAGAATTTTTTGACCCATCCTCGTCGTTTCAGGGAAAGGTCGATTTTTGGCCCTTTATCCGCGGAATAGGGGGTTTGTTAGTTGACCCTATCTTGCCATCGGCTAGGGTCAATCTGGAATGCATGTCGGGCGAGGGTGCGAGCTAGTCGTTACTCCGTGATGCAAGCGGTACCCCGTGGGGCGACCATACTAAGCCCGTGCCCTGTGAGGGACCTGGATTCGAGAGCCTTCCACCCCATAAGGCCTGTCCTCGTTTATCGACTCACAGTCAGTGGGATGGAGTGCGAGTCGCCCGCCGCCAGGCGTGCAAGGCGCCGAGAGAACTTCATCAAGTTCTCAGACGGCTCGAGTTAAACCAAGGTTTGACCAGTTTCCAGCTCTTCCAAGCAAATGTGGCACACGCCCCTAACCGCTACCCCACTGAGGCGGCCCAGGAACGGGAATGATTCTGCATTAAGTAAAGGAATAAAGCTTACTTTCATTTTTATGTACCCGCGCTCGATGGTCTCGTAGCCGCAAAGCGAGTCCAAGATCCGCTTGCACTCGCCACTGCAGTGAATTTTTAGAGCTGTACATAAATGAAAAACAGCTTGAACCATTCCGCAAATCCACAAAAACTTTTGCAAACAGGGCCCTAATTTGTTTGACAGCAGCAAGATCGAGATCATATGTACGCTTTGTGAAGCCTTGGCTCTTCTGTTGATGTGTACGGAAACGTACGAAATTACTAGACTCACGATTCATGCCGTGCTTACTTGATGGCGCCTCCCGCCACAACACAGCATTGGTTTAAAATTAAACTTTTGGCTATAACCTAAGCTGTTCAGGCTGAGCAAAGTCCCTATTCTCAAGCCTGACATCAAATGCTGCAAGAGATCAGCTACTAGTCTGACGAATTCACCTTCCCTTACTTGTAGCCACCCACTCTTGCTTTTTCAAAAAGTGGGTCGGCACTGACTGAAGTAACCAGAACCCTACCTTGTCCTGTTGACTCCATTCTGGACGCAGTATTGACAGTGTCACCAAACAAACAATAACGAGGCATTTTCAGCCCCCTGGAAATGACAAAATTGTTTAAATGAATTTTGCGCGTCTAACACTTACACAATCCCGGCAACACATGGACCAGAGTGAATACCAATGCGCAATTGTATGATTTCGCCGGATAAGTGCCTGACTTTACCATCCTACAAAATGCGCCGGATATGATATTTAGGTCGTTTCCTGACATAGCAACGTCGACTTTACCAGTGCGTTTTGCTTACCTTTACAGTTCTCAAAAAGCAGATTGCCATAGACGCTATCTCCCCCGCATGTTTTTCGCCATTTCTGGTTGGCAGACCAGAAACAGCCATGTAAGCATCCCCGATTGTTTCCACTTTGTAGGCATCATAATTTCCGATCAACCCATCGAATGTGCTGTATATACGATGCAATGTATTGATCACCTAAAATGTATGTAAGTATTATGCATGCATGGAGCATTACGCGCGCAAAGCTGCGTAATACGGATAATCTCGCTCGTTTTGTATAAAATTCGATTTGCGCAACAGAAAGACAGCTGTAAGAAACTGCTGTACTTAATTTACAGCATTGTTTGCACAGTAATCCAAATTAATCGGCTGAGGTGTCCAACCGAACACTCGTAAAGGTCTAATGCTAGATAGGGACGTGTAAGCAACACTGCTGTAGCTTCTGAACAACAAATTTGGGGGATATCAACTTGGCAGTTATAATAAAAGCATTTAGGTTGAATTTCAAATGCCTGATTTTTTTCAAACAAATCTTCAAGTTTGTCTACGATCTGCGATACTTATTTCAAGGATAATCTGTTGTCTGGTTCGTCAGTGAAGATATCTGATAGTTGAATTAAAACCTGGCTGTACTTCGCCAGAAGAAGTGTAACAAGCTTTGCTGCAAGATGAACTGTAACATTACGCATTGAATCTCGACTTCTTAAAAGAATTTTATGGTCTAGATCACTATTGATGCAGGAAAAGTAGCTTAGGACGTTTCCTAATCGATCATGTTTGCGTTTTTCAGTGGCCAAGTTGACCAGAATCTTAAGTCCTAGTTATCAACTGTGCGCATTGGCTGGTCTAAAAATTTTGAGTCTGCCATTACAGATTTATTGATCCGGATACTATTTTTTTGGGAGGCGATAAGTTTCTAGCTACCATAGGCCGCAGTTAATACAGTCTCTATGATACAGTTAATACAGTGTCTATGAGCGCATTGTCTATGGAAACTCCGCTTTGACACTCGTTACCTGATATGGCGTAGACTGCTGAATAATATTTGAGAATCCGACGATGTCAGAAAAGAATATTGTAACACTTTCGAAATATTCTGGTTCCACCGTTAATCCATTTTTTAATGCTTCTGCCGCTTGTCTACGTAAAAAGATTGGCATAAAACGACGTCTTTAAGCACTTTCGTCAGCCTTACAAAGTTATCACAAATCTGCTAGAATTTATTTTGTCGCGCACTATGATAAGGGTAGACGTAGCTGTCGATCAGTGTACAGTGTATTTCCTTCAGGCCGGCCTGTTGCGTTAACTGTCATATAGGAGCTCACGCGGACCCGTCGTCACATTAGAATCTCCACGCCTCGCCGCACAGGTCAGGCCGGAGCCGCACTTGTACTGGGTACGGATATCTAGTACCTACCCTACTAAAACGCATTGTTACTTACAATTTGTATTGATACTTGGTAAAGAGCTCCCGCTGGATCGCCTTACAGCTTCGGTCGCAGTCGCACTATGCTTGGGTACTTAATAGTACGTCTGTCTGTAGTTACTTGAGATCACCAAAAAGTCTCCTTCGCACCAGCGTCCTTAATAAGCAACTTCTACAGTGCGATCAGCGCCTGGTTTTCGTGATACCGAGTATGGGTCACGGGTTGTATTCGCTAGTAAGAATGCGCCTTTTTTATGATATTAAGTACCTACAGTAGAGTCGTACTAAATATCCAAGCCTTGTCCAACTGTGGCTTCACGCAAGAGGGCGGCCAGAAAGAATTATAAAGAAGGACACTGCACTGACCGTGAGACTTCGTTACCTCGCGTCTTCGCTTATCGAATTACTGCTTGCAACAGTGTAGGCTAGATGGGTTAAGTCATGTTAGGAAACTTCAACCAAGCCAGACACAGCGCTAAATTTTTTCAGACAGCGCTTATCGTTGCGTCATGCTTGTTTCCAGCAGATCAGCTACTGCAGCAAGCAAGATTCAATCTTTCTTGCTCTGTTTATGCGCAAAGAAAATCAGAGCAATTATATTTCCTTTCTTCAATGCTGTCTTTCACGATCTACAAAATGTACGTACTTGTGTATTGTAATATTTTGAGGTCTTACTTTGGTAACATTGAAGCCAGCAGAGCGTCACTCTTTTGCTTCTCTATTTCTAGCTCCTTGATTTTTTCTGCCACTAAACCTTCTAAGTTGTTGTTGTATTTTTCAATCATAGCCATCATATTGTCCAACATATTTTCATTCCTGCCAATGAAATTATACAGGATATATCATGCTGTGAAATTTGTAGATACTTACAGGCCTTCTCTTAATGGGTTCAGCTCTTTTTTCAGTTTCGAAATAGTTGGGCGCATGAACTCGTTTTCATCCCAGCATGTTTTCATTACAGCACGGACAAAATCTGGTGCCTCAATGACTGCTCGCATGTCAGGTCTGAATAAGGGCTCTGTCGAAGTGGGAAGCATTATCTTTCGGATAGCCTCTGCAAAACGTAAAATCAAGAAACATTTTAGCTGTTTCGGGACATAACACTAAGAGGGCAGTCGCCCCACGTCACTTCAGCGAGTCTTATTATATACAGAGTGTTATGCGGGCAGTCTTGCGTAATATGTGAAACAATTTGTCATCTGACATCGCCTCATCTGACTGGTCCTGCTTTTAATCATTTATATCGAACGTTCAGTTTCAGAATTGACTTTTGGCCTTATAATCAATTTTTGCCTTCAATTTTTTGATTATTGCTTGACTTTACTGTAATGTAACGTTGTGAGTTGTGTTTCTTATCCCTAGAGTGCGCCATGGTGTTTGGATGAAAATAAAGCATGAATGAATGCATGAATGAATAAAGGGATGAGGAATGGGAAAACAAGCTCTTTAAGCCATTTTGCTTTGTGCGAATGTTACCAGAGTAACTTCGAGGTCTGGTCAGCCAAGAGCATCAAGATAGATCTACAGTATCTGAAATTTTTTAAGCCAACATTTTTTGATTGCTGAACGGGTGCACCTTTTCGGATCTGTCGTCAGTGAGTGGAGAAATTGGCGCGCCAAACGCTGTATTGAAAGATTCTATTATCCCTGGCATTCTCAGAGAGCGAGTAGACATTTGAGCAAATTTTCCTTGCTAGCAAAGGAGAAACGACGACTCAGGAGACTATAAAATGCGCGCTCCCTGATGGGCTTATTTGACGCAAAATAAGGTGCCGCATTTGCTTCTCGTGGTTGATTATATCATTAAGGCTTGAAAGACAAGCAAGATCTTCTGTTTCCTGAAGATCATTTTACACATTACATACTTAGGGTTTGATGGCATGGTCGGTGACATTAATAAGGCTAGTTTGAAGTAGTGCCATGAAGTGATACTAGTTGAATGAGGCTAGTTTGAAGGAGTGCCTAGGTAGTGCCATAAAGTGGTACTAGGTTCAGCTGCTAACATGACTAACAAGAAAAGGAGAAAAGATTTAAGATCATGAACGCAGTCTCTGCCATTTGTCAATAATGATACGACCGATAACTAAATTTTCTTCCATCTGTTGATAAAGTAGTACAGATACTGTACCTTCGTTTCTACGTCTCGAACGTGTGATTGGCAACAGATTTGAAACTCTGCGTATAGTACTTGTGTTTATAGTAAAGGTCCTTTCTCTGTCAATCTACTGCACAGAAGTTCGTCATAAAGCAGTCACTGGCGGACAGCATCAGGCTAGTGATTACCTGTAGGATCAAGCATCGGGTCTCCAAACGGCCCCTGTCGCCCGAATATTTCGTGGAGAATAATTCCGAATGCATACACATCACCTATGGGGAGTCTCTGCACTGAATAAGTCCCACTCGATTTTACTGTCAAACGAAAATTTATGTCTGGAATCATGGATCCATCGACTCGCATAATTTTTCAAAATCCAGACGATTGCAATCTGGTTCAGGAAATTCTTCTGCATGACGCCACAAATCGAATTTTTATCTATTCAGCCATAAGCGGATCCATGCGTCCCCACAGTGGTACGGTAGTTTCCCATCCACTCTACTCATCGAATACTTCGCTTTTCCTGGACTTTCCGGAACTAATTCACAATCCCATAAACAAGTATACCCTGGATGAACTTCGACCACGCATCAGTTCAAACGACATTTTCGCAGCTTTCGACGACCAACGCAAGATTTTGCGGGAGTTAAGTCAGCCCGCCTTTCATGGCTCCATTTCACCAAAAAACCCAACGCATTCTGGATAATTTTGCTCAGAACATTCCACGGGGATGGTACAACGGTCTCGCCGTTCATCTGAAGTGGGCTTGGATCAACGGCTGATGTATTCTCGTCACAACAATCTTCCTCTTCAGATTACTTCCGCCCTGCATCCGGAACACCGCCAAAGATTACATCATCACTCCTGGTGAGCAAATAGTCGCCCGCTACCGCCCCCATTGGACCCGCCGTCAACCAGGACATGGCCCTGTCGAACACACTGTCCGACTGATCCTGGGCCATCTTCCACCGCGCTCTCGGGATCAAACAGATTGCCAGAGGACAACCTCGAAGAGACGGGAGGGTTTGATGGCATGGTCGGTGACATTAATAAGGCTAGTTTGAAGTAGTGCCATGAAGTGATACTAGTTGAATGAGGCTAGTTTGAAGGAGTGCCTAGGTAGTGCCATAAAGTGGTACTAGGTTCAGCTGCTAACATGACTAACAAGAAAAGGAGAAAAGATTTAAGATCATGAACGCAGTCTCTGCCATTTGTCAATAATGATACGACCGATAACTAAATTTTCTTCCATCTGTTGATAAAGTAGTACAGATACTGTACCTTCGTTTCTACGTCTCGAACGTGTGATTGGCAACAGATTTGAAACTCTGCGTATAGTACTTGTGTTTATAGTAAAGGTCCTTTCTCTGTCAATCTACTGCACAGAAGTTCGTCATAAAGCAGTCACTGGCGGACAGCATCAGGCTAGTGATTACCTGTAGGATCAAGCATCGGGTCTCCAAACGGCCCCTGTCGCCCGAATATTTCGTGGAGAATAATTCCGAATGCATACACATCACCCGCTGGCGTCCCATGTTCTTTCCCACAACGCAACATTTCTGGAGCTGTCCACAGCAGTCCTTGGAAAAAATTATGCAACAGCGATATTCATAAACAAAGAGTGCGTGGTATGCACCTACTACTATAAATATGAGGTTTGAGAAAACCCTCCTGCAGCAGTTTCGCTGGGCGTCAGGGGACACATACTTAAAGATAACTCCTCAGAGGCAAGCGGTCTTTCCTGCCCGTCAAGAAAATCAAACAAGCTGAAATCGCTCAGCTTCAAAATCCATTTGGAATCTAGTAGACAGTTGGTTGATTTGAGCCGACCATGGCAGCACAAAGTAGTTGATTGCAGGTAGTCAAGACCCTAAATTAGAATATATTTAGGCATATGAGCGAACTCAGTAACTGCACCCCTAATGCAACACATAAATAGCTGCAGCAAAGTTTGATTTAACTAGTTTCTTGCAACACTTGACACGTACGTACTTTTGATCAGAACTTTCGGTCTCCCAAACTCGGGTAACTGCTATTCTGAGATAAATAAGATTATTTTAAACCCTACTCTAACCTACCTTTCGTTTCAAAATTATTATCTGCCCTAATGAAGCGCAGAAATTAGCGGCCGCTCACTTCAAAGCGCCTGGCTCGTGGCCTGGCTAGACCTCGTATCGGTTCGGGTACTTTCGTGTCGGGCTGGGTCAGGTCAGCTAAATTTCTGGTCGGGTCTGGTCAAAATCGGTTCGGTTCACTTTTTTGAAAAATCGGGTCAAACGAGTCAAAAATTCAGCAAATTTGCAAGTTCTTACTACTGGCAGCTACAGCAGGGTCCTGCACGGGTATGAAAATCGTACCCTACCCGTACCCGCCGGACGACCTTCTTACCCGTACCCGGCGCACCTTACCCATGCCCATACCCATACCCGTATTTTTTCAAAACATTTACCCATACCCATACCCGGATTCTCGATAAATGTTCGAATGTAGTACAAAAACAGAAAATTCATGAAAATGATTCCAGAAAGCCAGAGTGTTCAACGAAACTCGATCAATGTCCATAAAAGAATTTCAAGAAGCAGTAATTTGACGCTAGCCGAATGCTTTTGCGCTAAAAGCCTGAATAATGTCTATTTTCAGTAGTGTTTTGGTTTCTGTGGTTCCTCTGTGAATAGACATCTTAATTTTAAACTTAAATGCCTGAAGCTGACAACAAGACAACCTAAACCATTATTGAAACTGCATTCATGTCGCAGAAAGTAACGAAGTTCAACTTGACAAGGAGTGCTTTCTTAAAATGTTGAGCTAAAGGCATTTTTGGCAGTTATGGCTGACACATGACCCAAAGGTGATCATTTCATACAGTCTACCAAACGCGCTAGTGTAGCTTGTATGCAGAGGTCAACAACAACTACTGTAGCTGTACAAAAGAAGCTAGTTTGTGTGGAGGAGACAGTTCCACAATTAGATCAGACGCCTGATGGTGAGTCGTAGAGCATCCATACAAAAAAGTCCTCCCTACATCACAGCGACACTGCTGTCCTAATCTGAGGTCTCGCTGACATAAGAGTGAAAGTGACTCGGATCCTGCAAAGGGTCAGGGTTGCTGCACTAGTGCGTAATGCACTGGTTCCCCTTTAGAAGCTCGAAAGACTCGCTCATCTTTTCTTCTACCTCCTTTAAAAGTTTTCTAACTGAAGATGCTCTATGTGTACTGCAGTTTTATCTTCTAGAAATATCCATTTAAATCCAGCTTTTATAGCATCATTTTATCCTTTTTTTAAAATATTTTTGACGCTGCGTTGATAGGAGCTTGGGCAGATGAGCAAGAAGTCAATCAATCAATCAGTCGTGTCCCACCACTTGGGGTCATTAAGTCCTCCACGGATGGTGCCATAGCGACACAAACCAGGTTCTTTTTTTGCAGTAAACAACCATTCTCAAATCTCAAAAACGCTATAATATCCGTATCTTTTTATCGATATCTTGGCTGTCAAAATAAATGTATAACCTGTTTTTTTAGAATACATGCTCTTCACGAAAACAGATAGTTCATATGGATATGGAGACCCCAAAAGATATGGGTATGAATATGATTTCGATATCGATATGTCAAATGATATCGATACCGATAAGATATAGACATGGATATCAATATCAAAAGTCGAAAAAACTAGCCTCAAAAAAGCAGACATCAGAAGTATTTTGCTAAAAACAGTCACAAAATGCATAAGGATCCAAATTTGCAGCTCTGTCAGAAATATGAATAAAAAAATTAAGCAAGAGAGAATACCCGTACCCATACCCGTACCCGGTGACCCATACCCAAACCCATACCCGTACCCGTCGTTTCTTACCAAAACTCGTACTGTACTTATATCGGCCGGGTACGGGTGGGTACGGGTATGGGTACCCATGCAGGACTCTGACGTGAGCTACAGAAACCATATAAATAGAGTTTGCATGATTTTTGTTTACCACGACTTATCCAGTGCAGTACCGCAGCTAAATTTCAGAAAGGGCAGTTCAGTCTGCTTAGTGGATGTGCAGTGAGACAGACAAAAAATTCACCATGCAAAACCGAGCTGGCTTCTAAAACATTAGCTTTTCTGCTTTTATCAATGTGCAAATGTAATTCTCGATGTCATGCACGCGGCTATCTAGAAGGCCTCACTTAAAATACGTATGACACATCTGGCGCTAGGAATTCGAAAAAACGCCGTCCCTAGCATACAAGAAACCTGTTTTCAGGCGCGCGCTCGTTACTAGTTTCGTGTTTCGCGCCATGGCCGCCCCGCCAGCTTGGCGCCGCCCATCGTAGTGGGTCTAGACTGATCGTGAGTAATCCGACTTATAGGCTTGCGGGTTATGCGTGTGCCTCTCGCGGTCCAGCATTTCAAATTGTGTGTAATGTGTCCCTTCATCCTCGAGTTCACATGCGTTTGGTGGTGTGGTAAAACACGAACATGAACATGAACATGGGAGCAGCCCGGAAAGAGGAAGTTAGCTTGCGTATTGATTGGTGAAGCGTGAGCTTCACGGTTTTTAAATATTTTCCCACCAGCTGAAGAAACTAACCCCCTGTTTAGACTGACACTGACTTCCTGACGATGGCGGGTGGGCTGCTTATCCTGATGGTGTTCAACAGCCAGACTCTAAGCTCGTTTGGCACTCTGGCGTTTGCCATTCTGAGCACCTCTTGGGTATTGGGTGCGTCACCCACGGCCTGGCGTGCAAAGTCAGTTAAGATTTTATGCTTCACAAACCGACCTCCATTACTGAAGATTGAACCCGGGTCAAGCCTAGCCGCTCTCAATGCGGGCGAACAAACGCTGAACCATCGCACCAAAGATACACACTGTAACCTGTTTTCTTCGAGAGTATACACGGGCTTCACGAACCGCACGTATATTATCAAAGAAACCAGATTTTAATTGCTTGCGCGTTTATCGCCATCTATCTGCGCGTTTGAAAGGCGTTTCCGATCGCCTTTCAAATATACTATTTTTTGAGACTTTTGGGAGATATTGAGAAAGCAATATATGCGGCGACTCTTCGCAAATTAAAATGATTACCTCCGCGATAGCTAAAAAATTATGAAATACTGCTATTTTTTTCACAGGAGGCAAATTGAGAAACCACCAAAATGCAGCTCAGGCCGAACTTGGTTGTATCGAATCATTAGGAACCAAAATGAAGTTTTTGTCCCTTAGAGAGACTTGCAGAGCGGATATATTGAGAAAGCACTATATGCGGCGTGTATATTGTAAATGTGGGCAGCACTGCACGATAAACTTACGTTCAAAATGTCAAACACCATGGATGCGTGAAAAATCCGATCTAGTTTTATTTCATCGTTTTCCAACATATCCTAAAATGATAGTCAGGTAAATTAATTTTGGTGAGTAGGGCTAAAAGGAAACTGTGAGAAAGCAGAATTCGTGCAATCGATATATATAGGGTATATAAGTTATATAGGTTACATAGGTTATATAAGGTATAAAGGTAATAAAGGTTATTTAAGTTATATACATCATATACGTTATATAAGTTGTGTAGGATGTATAGGTTACAAAATATATATAAGAAATATAGATTAAAAACTTTTGGTTGACATTTTCGTTGTCTTGAAGGACTGAATCGACTTTTATTTGGACTTCGATGCAGAAAAAGAAGTTCTGCGTAAGTACCGTTACCGAAAGACTGGCACATCGTTAGCCTGGGCGCCTCTTTACTGTGATTTAGACACAGCCAGAGAGAGTAGCACTGGAAAAGTTTTGCATGATCCTTTCAACTTTTGTTGTCTCGTTATATTTTGTAGCATTTTTGCGGACTACCGATGCGACCGGCAGCAAAAAATATATGCACCTAATCTCCCAATGATCTCCTGAATTTTAGTTTTTGGTAGCGTATGAGGCTGAGGCACATAATATGTGCACTTTCTTATGGGAGACCTATTGCTTGACACCAGAGCGGCCAGTACATTGACATCTGGAGAGATAAGTCTCACTCATTGTTGTTGAGCATTGCTTACCTTCAGGCTTCCTTTCTGGCAATAATCTGAAACTATTAGTACTATCGACTGTTCACAGACAATGCCAATCAGTTCGTTAATATTATCGTGAGCGAGAGACATAATCTACAAAGCATAATGTTCGGACTAGGTGACTAGTAACATGTGAATAAATGAAATAAAGAACTTGCCAAAAGCAGCTCTTTTTTTGTTTCTTCCGACAAAGAATGTGAGGGTTTATATACCCGCTTAAGACCAACCAGCCGCCCTTTATATATTGCTGTAGTGAATGAATCTAAATTTCGCCATCTGTTTCCTAAATTGTTTCTTTGGGAAGAAATATGGCCACTGATGTCCTTTTTTTGTTCAGTTCGAGTCAATTTTTCATTCTCTCCTCTACCGCCGTCATGATTATAGTTCAGTTCTAATGATTCTTGCAGTTTTAATGATGTTCGACTTCTATGCATGCGCAGTGTAGCAGCAGAGCCCTTCAAGAATTTTATTATGGTATTAACAGAATGAGTATGAAACAATAAAACTTACGCTAGTTGCGCTGCCAATGCTCGATGCACTCTGATATATCTCTCGCATTTCGTGAAGGATTAGATCTTTCAGGAAAACCTTCCACAAGGATTCTCTAAGCCTACGTTCCGTTTGTCTGTTCCTGAAACCCTTTGACATACATAGCTCACGCTATAAGATAACGGGGTGAGTCATGCAAAAATTACCTATAGACGTAAGCTGAAAAAACTATAATAATACCCAAAAAAACCGCAACGAAAGTGAACATCCACGCTAAAACATAACAACATTTCTTCTGTTGTTGACTTTAAACGATATAAAGCTTAACCTTGCGGTTTCGTGAATTTTGGGCAAAGCTCTGCATTAAAACCGCATTTCGGACCAGGGGGCGGAGGCATTCCATTGATCCAGCGAAACGATTCTTCTGCATTCGCTTTGTATACCTGAAAGGCATAGCAACGGAAATTTATAGCGTATTAGTTACACCAGCTTCATTGAATGAAGAAAGGGTCCAGGGTGATTAAAAAGCAATAAACTATGCCATACACTGTCTCTCTGCAGTACTATTATGTCAGCAATGAGATCATGAGTTCTGCGTTTTAAACGTAGGTATTATCTGTTTTCTTTGGGTTTGTGCGCGGCCGTTTGGTGCAAATGGCTCTGCCAGCCGCGCACACTTAGACCGCTTTTTCAACCCGTGCGCAGGTATCCAAACATCCTATGACTACAGTGGGATTTCAAAAGGAGGTCAACGCGAAAATCGATGAAAAGGAGAATGTTTTGCAATAAAAAAATGCTTCGTCTGCTATGCACCGCGGAAAAGACCAAAAAATTCTCGGAATGTTGATCGTGGTAAGTTTCGTTATATTGTTCAGTGTGACGGATATTGCCCAGTTGTTGTTGTTCTCGCAAATATTTCGTTTAGTTTAAAAATATTTTGTTGGTTCATATTTTTGGTGTTGAAGGTACAATGCTTTGAAACAGTCCTATATGACTCTATCGTTTCGAAATGAGGCGTTTCTTGTAGACTGTGAATGAAGGCATGATAACAACATTGCCTCGAAAGGTCTTGACACGTCTTGACTGTTATTTTATGCCCTATATGTGTTCAGACCCCAAAAGCTCTGGTTCTAAAGCTCCTTATCGAGACTTTTTGCCAGTGCAGTTCTGAACGACATGTTAATTTTTTTTACAGGCTTATGATGCCAGATATTGATCTCGAGATCGTCACTATGATTTGGGAACTGATGCCATCGACATAGCCGACGCAGCCGCCTCATGTTCCTTGGTATGGAACACGAGAATTTGGTAAGATGATTTTATAGTTTATGTTTGACATTAGTCCAAGTAACCTCGTCGTTTCATTTAAGTGGTGTTGTACATCGTCATTGCGGTATGCGTCACTATTTTTCTCCTGGCCCCGCTTTATTGCTGCCATTTCTTCTGCAGACGTCAAAAATCACGTGGAGTTTTGAAAGATGATGTCAATTTGCATGGTGTGAAAGCTAGTGGCAGAATCGATTTCGAAGACACGGAGAGAATAGTCAATCCCAGCTCATCGACAGCAGTGTGAGTTCTGTACGGGTTTAATTATCGTTTTTGTTAACCGCCCATACGGAAATCGCGTTGTCCTGTCATCATTCGTCAACTGCTCCTTGACCGATTTCAGAAGCTGGTCCAAGGTTGGAGGTCGGTTTTTTGCCAAGTACTCACGATGCACGAATAATCTTATTACCGACCTATCGAAATCGTCGATATCCGCTCGAGGCTGTCTGCCCCTGTGCGATGTGTCTCTGATACTCTCATTCAAAGTATCGGATAGATTTCGGCTGGTATCAACTGTTGCAAATGTCCTTATAGTGTTTCTGTGCACTTTCGTTGCCGCCTCAGTCGCCGATATTGGGTTCGTGCATATCTGTGGTAGGTAAGAGATCACATTACTAATGAGTCGCCTTGATTCGGTCGAAATTTCGACACCCCTCGAGTTGCGGGTGCAGCACTTGGATGCGCTGTTATGGGACATTGAATCCTCACTCCGACATCGCCATCGTCGCTACTGACCACTTTTCTCTTTTTCGCCATCGGCTCCTCCAGCTCCATCGCCAATTTCTCCGCAGCTGCACCTCCCCGTCGAATAGTTAGGTTAATATAATCGTGTTCCTAAAGGCGATGATGATTGCGATGTCTTATTTTCAGAATAAGTTTCCCATCTGGTGGTGTGGCTACCCCAATTCGCTAGAATATCAGCCCAAAAGCCAGAATAGCTTTTAAAACAAGCGATTACATTTTCCGTATTCGATGCTCACTGATTGTACCTCGAGCAAGTGGTGAGCTTCCAGAACAGACATCACTGACATACACTATTGCACGAAAGTAATAAATCAGGGA
Source organism: Mesodorylaimus sp. YZB2_4 (assembly GCA_030248295.1). Taxonomy (NCBI): domain Eukaryota; kingdom Metazoa; phylum Nematoda; class Enoplea; order Dorylaimida; family Dorylaimidae; genus Mesodorylaimus; species Mesodorylaimus sp. YZB2_4. The sequence continues at coordinate 65,647 of JASANH010000137.1, forward strand.
GAACAGGATCATTTATCACGCATCCCGCTGGATCCTCTCGGTCAACACATCGGGTGTTCTTGCGGAAAAATATCCAGAATACTGTTGACACCCTCTGTCTGGCTTTGCGTGTTTTTTATTGCAGAACATTCTCCTTTCCGTCAATTTGTGCCCTGGCCTCCTTTTTAAATCCTACTGTAGTCACAGGGTGCTTGAATGCCTGCGGCCAACTGAATGACGGTAACGATGGCTCAAAGTCCCAAAAATTTTATAATTTCCGATACGGCAAGGAGTCCAAGCGTCGAGGAAAAATCCAGTGTTCTTTCCAAACTCAGTTTTCAGGTTTTAGGCTTCGGGTTTAAGCTTCCAACACTCGGGTTTAAGGTTTTTTCTGAAAAAACCTAAAAAAATTTTGAGAAAAAGAGCTGACAGAATTTTAAAAATTCCTTGGATTCTAGGCGCTGACCACTGCTGACCAATTACCCAGACATCCCTGATATTTTTCAGTTTTTTTAGCACCTAGAAGCTAAATACAGTTTTTGATTATGATAGGTTCTATACGCAACGGTTGACTCGTTGATGAGCAGCATGGATCTTCTTCTTTACTTTATCAGCTTGCAAAGTACAGTAGATCCCCGATGATGATGCGGCGGAGCCTTGAGAGGGCGTCACTTGTGCCACCGCACCGTGATAATAACCTGTATTTTTGTAATGGGGAGCAAAATTTTGAAAAAGTTGATGCGTGATTCGTTGTTGACTAAAACTACTAGTATTTTACATGATCTGATCCGAAACTCATCTGAGCCGATCCAATCCAGTCCGACAAACCCCCATCTGATCCGGTCGCGAAGCACGGCTCCATAAGTAGATCCGCACGGAGTAGGTACAGTGCTTAGTCGTTAGACTTAATCTTTGATTTGATTACTGAATATTACATACACAAATTTTATAAATTTTATTCGCTTTTGTTGTGTAATTGCCTGTGTTTCCCCCACTTCCTTCTCCCTCTCTTCCTGTATCCACTATATAAGTACATACAGATGTGGGGTCACGCAGGGCTTGTTGGGCGTAGTGTTCGACATAAATACGAAAAATGATATATATATATACAGTAAATATGTATATATATATATATACATATAAATATATTTATTTACTTGTATATACATATATATACATATGCATATACAAATATGTATGTATTTATATATATACGTAGATATTTTAAATCATATCCTTTAAAAAGATACGAAAAGATATATTTATTTGATCCTGCACATAGATTTCGAGAAAGCAAATTATTCGAGTTATTTAATAGAAAAAAAATTTTAGAGCTTTCAAAAACTCTTCGCAGATACGGGCGGGTTCACATTGGCTGTGGTTGTTGCGGCCACTAATGAAATCAATGCACATGGTCACACAACTTGTTACTTCGTTCACTTTGAAGCTGTTGACGCTGATAGGTATGCGGTCGATCAGCTATACTGGCCAATCCTGCGGCTTGCGTTAATGCAGCTTAGCTGTACATTGACGATGCTGATATGTACGTACTGTATGTGCAGTAGATTGAGGTACCAGTCAGACACACTCTGCTAGTGGCCAGTTGGGGAAGAGACGAGCACTCCAAATTTTAATTATGAAATAAACTCGGATTTCCAAACAATCACAATCAAAAGCTTTTAAACCTGCTTGTGCATCTGTGCTTAAAACAGCTTAAAATGACTTTTAAAGATGATTTGCTCGTCCATCCCTTCTAGTAGAGCGCACCTCACATATTCGCATAGTCATATCGCAAAACTCGTGCATATCAGCATCAGAAGCATGAGTTGCATGCTAAAGTTGAGCCGACCGCACGACCTCCAGGTCGATATGGTTGCACCACACCTTAGCAACACATGCAGCCAGCACCATCCGCAAAATTCAATGTTAACAAACAGTAAAATTCTCAGCTGCTGTCAGCTAGCTCACTCATGTGGCTCAGTTGAGAGTGTCAATGTGAACCCGTCCTTAGCAGCGTGCCAACGTTGATTACTGCAAAAAATAGCCTTTAAACATTGGAAAGTTCTCGCGAAGCTTACGCAAGCGGTGCTAACACCCGTGTATTTTGGATTTACGCGGGATTTACGAATTCATATTTATAAATGGATATCTTGGCTCCCAAAAGACACAGATAACGATATTATATTGATATTCATGTCTCGGAATATATGAATATTTATTAGATACAGATACACATGTCAGATATAGACATCTGTATCTGTATCTAATAAATGTGCATTCAATCTGACTAGTGCTGATATTGAGTATATCAACACATAGTATACTGTAGATTTATATCGTCAATACCGTCGAATGCACAGTTCATCATGTTAGTTAACCAAGTGAAGCAAACTTGCTTTTTTGCCATCGACTGCTACAGAATAAAATACGACAGGGAATACTCCTTGCACGCCGTTTTGATTCGTGTTTGCAGTTGATAGTGTGACTTCTTCGACCGCTCTTGCGTAACTGTCCAATGACATCGATGCGCCGCTTATCGTTTCTAAAAAGTTCACATTGCTGTTGATCTTTGATCCGTTTGTATACCATGGGGCATTATGCTTTTGAGACAACCGATTCATTTGGTGACATATTGTCGAATAACACAATCACATCACAAATACATGTGATGTGATTGATGCCCTGAACAATTTTTTTACCAAAATATTGCCGTTTCTTTCTTATTGTTTGAAGTAGTATTCCCACAGAAAAAAGAATCACTTTATTGTACACTGCAAATTTATTTCGTGATACCTCTGCCGTCTGACTACATTGAGAAACTTTCTCGCTTACTTCGATCTTACGTAGCTAAATACTGTAGGTCAATAAATTTCTGCTTGTAGTTGCATTTAAAAAATATTTTTTTATAGTTGCAGTTTGAAAATATTTTCCGCATTCGCATCGCCAAGTACATACTTCAGAAATTGAAAATCTGCTAGGGACAAAATTCTTTCTCGTCAAGTTTAACTTCGTGGGTGTCGATTCTTAAGCAAAGCCGAATTAAATGAACAAGAACGCCCAGACTTAAAATTTTGCCATGATCATCCACATGATCTGATACTTTTTTGCATTCTTTTTGCTTCCACAACCCAGTCTTCCCCCAAAATTTTTGCCGCCACCCTCCCACCCAAGGATCGCTTGGACAAATGGTGTATTTTAAAGTGTTCAAATACCATGCATATGACGCGCAACTCATGAATTCGGTTTTTAAATCTGGAATTCTTTTTAGGAACAGGAAATTGATTTGTTATTATTATGATTTTTCGATAATTTTATCAGGGAGACAACGACCAAAAGCTTCGATTGAAAGATCGGACGATGGGAAGAGGAAAATTGAACAGAGACGATGACTTACAATTGTGATTTATGTGTAGCGTATCATTGTCAAAGCGCGATAAAGTGGACGGCTTCAATTTAATTCGCGAACTGCGTTTTTAGTGCAAATCCGCATAGGCTCTGAGGTGTTTTTATTTTCTTATAGTTACCGTTTTTTGTTGCGAAGTTGTAAAATTGCTGTTTCATTGTGGCACCATCTGTGATATCTGTCGAATTTTCTGAAATCAGTTTTGACACCAGGTTGATATACTGGTACATGGTCTCGAATAACGTCGCCGCATATCCAACTACGGGAGTTGCCTGCAACGGAGGGACAGAATAAATTTCACATTTGTCGTCTTTAGTCTAAGAAAACAAAATAATGCAAAAGGAAAAGGGCGCATACTGGGTAGAATCTTGATGTCATGTTGCAGAATATAGGACAAGGCAACGCCTTGGAATTATATTTGGCGCCGATATCCGTTAATTTTGATTGAAACAATTCCCACGCTCCTGTATCAGTTGGTGTCCTTTCAGTAAAAATGAACACCGATCTGTAATTATTGTAAACTTCTTCTCTTGATGGTACTCGCAATGGTGAAGCCGAAATTATTTCTAGAACATTCATGGTTTGGCACGCCCGTAGTTCTAACAAAACATTGTCTTACTAAAAAATGCTTGGCTCGATTGAAGTGACTCGCTATAAAAAGTTGATGATAACTTGGGGAACATAGTTAACACTGCGTATTCGCCTGATTGGAGTAATCCCATTCTATTCATAATATCAGAGAACCAGAATTCCGATCCATAGATCGCAGCGTTCAGCAAAACGTAAACTGAAAAAATTGTGTTTTGCAAGTTTATAGCAAGGCCGCATGAAACCTGCTGTTAAATATGTGGCACATCGCAAACTCAAAGTCGTCTGTTTTGCGCAAGCTATCTTGGTTAGAGCTTCTCGCCGGTTGAATATGACAAATTCTGGAGGGGAACTTGGCGATTGACCGAATGAGCAACGGTATTATGCGATGGGAGTCACGGTCGAATCCCATCCAGTCAGATCCGATCCGATCCGAAAAATGACCATTTGAAAAATCCAATCGGATGTGATGGATTTAGCAGCTGGTTTAGCTTTTCTGGTATCCTTATACAGCTGATTTGCACAAGTTATTTCGGTCCACGAGACCTGCCTTCGTCAACAAAATAATCATAAGCAATCAAACAGACAAATTTCTTTTCTCGCTTTATGAATCTCCGAATAAGGAGCATTATTTTGAAAGCCTAGACTGTCATTCCTACATTAGAATAGTCCAGGACTCACTGTTCCTTGTTCCTCTTCAAAGGACATGCGTTAGGGAATTTCTAGTGCCAGAAATTACCTCAGGTAGGGTCGTTTTCAGCCACTTATCACAAATGGCGTTAGATTCAAACGATGAACAGAGAAGGTGCGGGTTGGGGTTACTGTAAGCGTTCACCCGAACAATGCCGAAAGTCAGAAAAACAATCTCACTCGGGGCGATTGCCAATTTCTTTTATATTTGTGTGGTTTTTATACATTTTCCATTCAATTATGATTGAGCTTTGTCTTGTTCTCAACTATGTGCACGAATATGGACTGCGCGTCTTCATGTCTTCACGACGAGGAGCCCAGCATGAAAAGCAGACCTGTGATTTTTAAAATTATTAGAAGAAAGAGATGGATAAAATATATGAGTAATCGATGTGTAGAAACTCATGCTTGGTGAACAAAATGAGAATTACCACAGAAGTCAAAAAATGCGCGTAATGGGGTTCGAATTCTCCTGCACAGCAGCCCGTTTGTAGAAACTGTGTGTCGAAAGTCCTCTGCTCTTTGCATTGCTGGCAGAAGTTAGAAGATAAGCGGTATTTGACCCCTTTCAGGCCTTTCCTGTCTAATCGGAAAGGACTTTCTCAGAGTGGAAACGGTGGATAGATGTGAAATGCGATCTTCATTTTGTAGACAGCAAGCACGAAGTGACTCAAATGACAGAGCTGTTCAGGATTAGCTGCGCTATATGTAGTACTTATGATAGACCACCTTACGGCAAAAGTGGGGATGGCCAGAAAGTGACCAAGAGACTATTTCCTAAATCCGAGTGGACAATGGTCATTGTCAACTTTTGTTGCCTCAGACAGGTTTCCAGTTCTCTACCGAACTATTCTTAGCAAGTTTCACGCCTTTCCGCTCAACCTCGATGCATGATTGCCTCTAAGAGTGAGGATTCTTGCGGGGGTTTCTTAATAACATAATCGGTGTGCGTTATGTTCCATCGAAAGCCATTTCCTCTCGGTTTTAGTTTCTGCGCTCTTTGCTCTATTTATGTTTTTTCATCAGGGAGGGCGAGAGCTGACTTGGGTTTGAAGAGGGCCCGAGCAATGCGGTCAAGATTTACATAATGTTCCCAGCACGCGGCAGATACGCGTATAACGAGTAATTGTGGAATAGCAGGTTCAAGATGCAAGTTTGAAGCCACTGTTCTCGCACTGATCAGCGGTGCAGCGGCAGCCGTTAGATTTCACAACCAATCAAACCGGCTACCGAGGGTTCGAATCCAATAACGATTGAACTTGTGGCTTTGAAAACATACTAAGCAATATTTTATTTTCAAACTGGGTTACTTGCCTACATCTGCTGACGCGGGCGCTTCGCGCAGACGCACAGATAAATACAATCTTACTTAGACCACAAAACGGGAATCACCCTCCAAACGCACTTGACTTTAACGCACAAACGCCGATTCCGTTGTGAGAAAACCCCCAGATAACATGCGAGAGTATAACAGACATCACGTCCCACTGCTTTTTGCATGCGTTTTAGAGCGCTCGACCTGTGGTCATCCATCAGGTTATCAGAAGCAGGGGTGGGCCAGATAATAAAATGCTAATAAAAGAGCCAGCTTCTCGTCAAGCTGCAGTATCCAAACAGGAGTGTCATCTGGTCACTGCAAGGATCGCTAAACGTCAATCTATTATTCACCAGATTGAAATTGCCACGGTGATCATTATTATCTCTGAGCTGAGCCCCTGTCTTCTGCATGTGGGAATAACCGTTACCCTGTTGTACGGGTGATAAACGCGATGGGATTTAAACTTCTGGGTTCGATTCTCTTATCGAACAAATTTTTTGGACTTTTTTGAGCAAACCGCAAAAATTTAAAATACTGTTCCGTACTGTATTTTTGAGCTTTACAATTTATGCCTGCTGCAAGCTCAACGTTTTATTTAGCACGTTGCTTCAACTTTTGGCCTACCGCTTACGGAGGGAGTTCAAAAAGTTCGTAGCCTGGGTACCTTCCGCATGAGGCAGCAGTGAAATTTGTACTTTACACTGCCACACATCCAACTAGAATCCCTACAAAAATCACGCTGATTCATCCATGCGTTCTTGAGATATGGATATCTATTTGAAAGTGGGTCAGAGAAATTACAAGTTTGACAAATGTTGTGCATCAGTTTGTCGTCAAGTTTTTAACAAAAGAAGGCTTGAAGCCGACAGAAATTAGCGATCGGATTGGCAACAACTTTTTTAAAATTGAAACGGAATGTTAGTGATTGATTATATGCAAGTAAAGACCACAATCACTGGGCAATATTTCCCTGATGTTATCCGCCGATTGCTTGAAGCGATCAAATCGAAACAACGCGGGATGATGAAAGAGAAGGTGCTGCTGCTGACTGACGACGAGCCAGTTCACAAAGCACGCGTTGCTCAGGCTGCCATCGATGAATGGGGATTCAAACAAACTGATCATACACCATACAGTCCAGACCTGGCACCCAGCGATTACTACCTATTCGGAAAATCCAAAAAAAAGTTTGAGGGTACAGATTTTCGAGTGATGAGGAAGTGAAACCAGCGACTGAAGCGTTTTTTGAGGGGTGTGAGTAATATTTTTTACGGGTATGCACGCGGTGCACCAAAGTTTAAACAAGCGCATTTGTCTCAGGGAATGTTATGTCGAAAATAAATAAGCATTACCTTGTACAGTTTCAATAAAAAAGTTGTTAAGACGAACTTTTTGAACTCCCCTCGTATGTTAGACGAGGTACCAGATGGCAGGCATCAAATCACGCCCCGCTGCGCCTTATTGATTATGGACACGCGAAGGCAGATAACAAAAGGGCTTAGCCGTGACAACAATGAGCAGGTACACTAACTTATCAACCTTGGCGGCCACATAACTTGTTCAAACAGCCCGATTTATTTCCTTTAACACTAGTTTATTCCCATATTGACTTTTGCTAGGTGCCAGAGATAAGTGTCAATTGTCCTTTTGAAAAACCTTTGCAAGCCAAATCCTGGTCCAATCACTGAGGCCCAGCACCACAGCTTCGACGAAAAGTTGGTGTTACCCCAGCTATTTTGCCGAAAATGAAATTTCGGAGCTGGGGATCTTTCCCTCAAGCCCACGAATGCGATCATCTTTTCTGATGCCATCTCCGCTGATCCAAAATCAATATATTTTTGGTTAATAACTGCAAAATGCATCAGCTCTTTTCCCAACCCATGCCTGTTGATGATCCCAATCAGCAGTATTTGGTCTTTGCTCGTTTCAGTGTTGCACCTGACGCTCGTTCATACATATCGTAGGCATGGAAAATTCGTTCCATTGATTTAAAACATCCACTCAGCAAGTTAGTGTCATCTGCGTAATCGCCAAGTTTTGTTTCACGTCCTAAAATGTCCACACCCCTAATATCTTAGTCCTAGCGTAAAAAATTTCGTGACTGCCTCAGCGGTCACCTAAATATGACGGGCAGGATCTTCTTCATTGATCAGGCTGTACAGTGCAGTATCCATTATTACGCAGTGTGGCAAAGCTTTTCGAGGACGCTGCTTGTGCCATGGCACTATGATAATTAAGACTGTTGCTTCGCATACGGATCAGCCTTTCGAAAAAAGTTTTTATGCTCTATTGATTGTTGAAAAAATTACAAGTATTTCAGATGATCCGATCTAATCTGACAAACCCCAATATTATCTGGCCGTGAGAATGCAAGTAATCAACAATATCCCGACAATCAAATTTGACGGTTTAGGTTAGTGGAGTACTTCTGCATGAGCGCTAATCCACACTCCTGGGACTCAAATCTATAGCATTGAATACTTTGGGCTTGCTGGTAATCTATGTGTCATCACTGCTACAAATATTTCCTCTGAAAATTTCTGACCTGTCCCGCCACTGATTTGAGTATGCAACCGGGTTTAAAACGAACAGTTTCAAGTTTCATTCGCGCTGGCCGCTCTTCACGATTCTCGAGCCAAATTGAAAAGTTGCAAAGTATACAGACCCATTACAATCAAAACAACTCGCTCGATCCCCAATTCCCCATGCCAAGGCCAAAATGAATATCTTCCATACCCCTCCCCCTCTCACTGTACTGTACATATATTTTTCTTTGGAATTTATACATTTTACAACAATAATTCATCGTCCCTCACCACGACGGAGTACACTCTAGGATCGATGCTTTTATGAAAAAAGTTGAAATTCCTGATTGCAAAGGGTGGGGGACATTCGAAAATAAAAATTCCGACCTCCTAATCCAATAATTGGGGTGGCTAATCGGATTTCGGCTACCTCGCTAAAACGCAAGTTCTCAATCAGAATTTCATACTATTTTTTCATCATGCCGACATAGATTCTAGAGTTCACTTTGTTTTTAAGAAACCCTTCCTCTAACAATAAGTAATGAAGCGCTCACCTCGTGTTGACAAATATGTCTCGCGCAAAATTTTTGCGAAAGTCAAAGACCCCTTTGGTTGCGGTGATAATCGGATTAAGCTGGGACTTCCTAGGGTGTCGATTTGAATCGTGTACTCCTTCACTTTGTTGATGGACCGTTCTAAGCATAAGTTACGAAATCGATTGCGAAGTTCGGGAAGTTCTGAATTTGCAGAATACTTGAAATATATTATCACAACGCGATTCCAACCCCGCGCTTGTATGAAATTCACCGCTGCGTCAGCCAGGCCTCTGCAAAGAAGAAATTGCAAAAAAGAAATTTGTGACATGAAGAAACGGAAAATATTCTACTCCTCTTACGAAAATGGGCCTTGAAACTGAACAAACGTCGGATAACTAGTTTTGGTTGTGCAAAACTAAAAAAGTTCAGTATTTGCATGAGCCTCGAAAGTGAAAGACGGGGTTTCTGTAAGAGTCTAATCAATGACCCCAGATGAAATTTAGTCCGCATTTCCTGTTAATAGTTAGCTCTGCCAAGCCATGCAATGATGCGCGCTCAAAACCAAGTTACCTGGAAAGTTTCTTGCAATATAAGTTTCTCCCTTTCCCCCGTTCCACTTTCTAAGCGCTGGGTTTGAAATGAATGAATATTATAAGAATTTTCGCTAGCTACAGAAAATCCTGACCCCACAATTTTCTGCCTTTATTTGTAAGACGTTTTTAACTTTAAGGAAAATGGCGACGCACGAGTGAAAAATATTTGCCGCCCACTCCTCGCACAGGTTTTTGAAATATTTATTGCGTAGGTTATACTGCTCCCATATATCCCTAATTCTAAATCCTTGAGAATTGCACAGACGCAAGATAAGCACAAGTCCTATGCACCTACTGTATGCTGCTGTTAGACGCAATGTTGCTTTTTCACCCCTCGTGATATTCCTGCCATAAGCCTAAATACTTCCGGACTAGAAGAGCGGTTATACCCATTTGATTCCTACCCCATTTACAGACAGTAGACACCAGATCCGGTTGGGTTGAACCTGACCCGACCTGTCTCGAAAGTCCTTGACCCGAATTTGTTAGAAGCAGCTGAAGTTCCTTGAGATGAAAACTTTGCATATTTCCTCCCAACATGTGTCGCTTTGGTGTAGAGGTGACCGCGTGAAAATATTTCGATGGAGACACTTATTTAACGCACCCAAATTTCCATCGTTTATTACTCCCTAGTTTCCTTAGTCAAAATTCTTATAGCGCAGCATTCCATCGTATTTCCCACAATAGTGGTCAGAATTGTGATGAAGCCAACTTCATCACAGAAGGTCTAAAAGTGACTAGGGTCTGTAAGCTACGCGTAAGAAAAATTTCAAACAAAAAACTACTTGCATAACTTTTAGAGACAGAGACAAGCTGTATTGGTTAAACAGGGGAAAAGCTAATATAATTACCGCGTATTTCCACTCCCTGAACGAGGTTTTTCACTCACCGTGATAAACATAGATTTCCAAAGTCTTAGGACTACAAAATCAAAAACGCTGAGAAAGATCTTGCTTGTATAATAAGATCATCGCTACGATTCGGCTCGAGTGCAAAACAAAATCAAAGCTGGCCAATGGAAAACGGATTTTCATGGAGCTGACGCCGTAACTTGGATCATGGACGAAACTTTCCTAAATGCCGAAAATTTCCCATATCACGACATCATTTTTCTAACAAAGCTTAAAAAATGAAGCGTCCGGTGGAAAGAAGAGCTAACAGTATTTTTGCAAAGCTATGGCTGGAACTGAGGGTAAGTCCTTTGAGAATGACATAAAGAGCGTGTGATCATACTTTACACGAATTTTTCTTAGATAAAAGCCGACAACCGTTAAACAAGGAAGTTGGATACTGTAGGTTCATGTCGGATGGATACCGATGATCATGGTACCAGAGGATGGATACCAAAGTACTTTTCAGTAGGTATTATCAAACAATCATTTGACTCGATCAGCAGAGGCTTTGTCTTTTCGACCGCTCCATGAGAACGTTAAGAAACAATCCGAAGATTTTTGCATCAGGCAAGTATGTTTTGACGCCCCCTAAGTAATCTTTGACTTGCCGTGATCAAACTGAAGTAAAGTTACCTCCTAAGTCCTTCTCACAGTCAGACTACAGTCGACCTCGCTTAAGAGAAACCTGTCCGTACAGCCCAAGTTTCCGCTATCAGAGGCTCCATGAAATAGTGCATCATACCATGGCATGGAACTTTTTTAACTGGCCCTCTTCTGACATAAATCGCATCGTTTTTTGTTGTGAACCCATTCAAAATATAAATTTTCGTTGCAACGGTGAAGACAAGAATTTTTCAGAATTACTAAAGACATGATAGTACGTAGATAACAAAACTAGACAAGAATCTAAGAGTCTGAGGACAATACTGTATGAGGTTTTTGGCTCCCTGTCCACAGGAAAGTTTTCTTCATGCGTTGTAAAAAAGGATTTGGGTGCAGAAAATTTGGGTTTGTCTTATCCAAATGTTTCTCTGAGCAAGGTTGGGCTATACATGCAATATACTGTATTGGACATAAAAGCGGGGAGTCGCAACTGGTTTCCCTTAGCCAAATGTTTCTGTTATTGAAGTTTCTCTACGATAAGTGAGGTGATAGTTAGTTTATCAGAGCTATCAGAGCTATGAACTACTTATAAGAGCTTCTTAAAGCCCACGTAGAAATGACTCAGAAAATTTGGTCATTGTCACATCTCACAATGAGTCTGACATTCTTGGAAGTTACACAGAATGAAAACGTGGGAGTGCAAGGTATGGATGCATAAAGCAAATTCTGCAAATCCTTGGGTTGAAGAGATACGAGTATGAAAAAGTTTCTGTATCTGCTAAGAGTAGTAACTTGCAAAACTGCTGCATTTTTGGCCCGTTTGACCCGATTTAAAAAAAAATGACCCGACCTGACCAAACATTTGGCTGACTTGACCTAAGGGTACCCGACCAAATCTAGGGTCTAACTCCATAAAGCGGAAAAAAGACCTAGATTTTTCTCAATGCATACGCGTCAAAGCACATGTTCTATTGTCCAGTAAGGTCTCTTCTTGAGCTGTAGCTGCATGAGGGTGAAAAAATTTAAATCCTACTTCTGGGAGGAATCGCAAGTTCGATATCTAAGAAGCTTTTCAAAAGAGCGATAGCGCATTGACTCGCAGACATGTTATATGTTTTGGATTAACAATCAAGGATTATTGTGTCAAGAGTTGTTTCATAGCAAAAGTGCGGAAAATATTTTTCACCCGAGCGTCGCAATACGCCTTTTGGGTCCTGACAAATCGACGCCACGAATTTCTGGTAAAAAGTTTAAGTTAGTCAGGTCGGAGTCAACCCTTACAGAAACCCGGCTTAACGCGATAAGTCTTACATAACTGATCAATAGCTTGTTCTTTGCTCCTGCAACCTTTGCTTCCACATCGCATGTTTTTTCTAGGCCAAATATAGCCAGTGTTTCTTGGTCGTTTGACGCGGCAATAGTATTCCTGCAGAAAACGATCCTCTGATGAATGTTGTAGATCGGAATGCCTAGTTGAATCTTTGTTTTTTTTGTGATATGTGCCCATTCTGTCTGATGCGGTGGCCTTCTTTACTTACTTAATAGATTCGCCAATGAATCCTCGAGTGTTGAGGATGGAAACCGTCATATTATGAAATGGCCATAAATCTGGATTCTGGTTGACAGCATCTTTCAAGATTAGAATAGAAAGAAACGAGCGAAATCCTGGGCCAAATGTCATAATATCATTGTTTGGACAAGGCGGCGAGATAATGCTATCACATACAATATCCAGAACGACAGTTATTTTTAGTGGAAGTTGCAAGTTTCTCCCAGCAATGTTAATTACTTGTGCGTTTTGGTTATTTGACTGGGATAAAGCAGTTTCGAGACAGTACACCATAAAGCATAAAACACATACAGAAAGCATCATAACTTATATTACGCTAATAACATAAAGCCGTGAGCTCTCTCAACCGTTTCTCATCATTCTAGATGTGGAATGAACTTTCATACCGTAACAGCGTCTCAGACTATAACCTTTATAGAAAGTATCCCACACAGATCCGGCATTCCGCACCTACCTATTATACAGCATCTGATGTTATCGCAGCGTGTCGACTAAATAAGTTTGGAAAACTACTGGCTAGAATATTTCCAAGTTGTGTAATTAGCTCTATGTTCAGCCCTATCTTTATTATCCCAGTGGACGTTTTCACCCCTGCCGAGTATATTTTGAAAATAAAGTCTCTCATTCTCTCCCCTGTTTCGCGTCACCGCGTCACCTACACCAGGCACTTGCCCGTGATACGGGGGCCCCTTCGACCTGTTGTGATAGAGGGGAGGAAAAGAATGAAAAAATTCACCCGCTGCACAATCAGAGGCCGTTAAGGTAAGCCTTCGTTTTTTCTGTAAGGTGTCTTTGCAAAGGAAAATCTCACCCAGGTTCTTGTTGTACAGTAATTTTGCCTGGCGAATTTCTGGTTTCTGAAGGATGTTGTCACCCACAGGAAGCTGATGCGTTTGATCACGACAATAATTGGGCTTCGGTCTCCGGGGCTGATCGTGAGATCAATTGTTAGAAGCACGTAAAGCCTGATCCTATCGATCTGTGATCTGCCTATTGATCTACAACAAATATATGTAGCACAAAAAGTTTCAGCTGAGAAAATGTTAGATCCCGGGGATCTGCGCTGAATACGTATTTCTGATGCAAACATATTCCGATTTACAGCACCACGAGACGGGTGCAATGATTTCAAATCATCTTTCTTGAAAGGCCCCGCAGGCAGTAGAGCTTTTTCGACACCTTGGCGCAAGAGCTTTGCTGTGTGCACAATTATCTCACGGTTGTGATCCACAATTTGTGAGCTGTCTTTCTGTCTGTCTGTCTGTTTACTCGGTAGCCACAAATTGTGGATCACAATCGTGAGATAATTGTGCACACAGCAAAGCTCTTGCGCCAAGGTGTCGAAAAAGCTCTACTGCCTGCGGGGCCTTTCAAGAAAGATGATTTGAAATCATTGCACTCGTCTCGTGATGCTGTAAATCGGAATATGTTTGCGTCAGAAATACGTATTCAGCGCAGATCCCCGTGATCTAACATTTTCTCAGCTGAAACTTTTTGTGCTACATATATTTGTTGTAGATCAATAGGCAGATCACAGATCGATAGGATCAGGCTTTACGTGCTTCTAACAATTGATCTCACGATCAGCCCCGGAGACCGAAGCCCAATTATTGTCGTGATCAAACGCATCAGCTTCCTGTGGGTGACAACATCCTTCAGAAACCAGAAATTCGCCAGATAAAATTACTGTACAACAAGAACCTGGGTGAGATTTTCCTTTGCAAAGACATCTTACAGAAAAACGAAGGCTTACCTCTACGGCCTCTGATTGCGCAGCGGGTGAATTTTTTCATTCCCTTCCTCCCTTTTATAATATTTGATAATGAGCCATGTTTCTGTAAAACATTTTGTGGGAATGCGTTCAGATAGACAAGCAGATTGATGTACAGACAGGTGGTGAATATAGGCCTTGGATGCATGCACATATTTTACGAAGGATACAGATTCAAAAAAAAGGGCTCCAAGTAAACAAAGCTATCTGCTAGAAGCATTACAGTGGTGCCAGCGGCTATGCTGTAGGCCTGTCTTCTCAGAATGCATTTTGGAATTCAAGCCATATTCGAGCACTTCATTCTGTTTTCACCGATAAAACAATCAATTGTCTCTTTTTTTTATAGCTGCAGGGCCTGGGTACATTTTATGTCAAATGATTCTCATTAACTCTCAGCAGTAAATTTTTCTCTCTGCAGGATTGACAAGCGATCACAGTGCCATTTTCTCACTAACAACTGACGCACCACCCAGAGTAAGGATTATTACACACATCTGGAGAGCCTGGATTACCGCCATTCAAGCAGCATTGGCAAGAATAGCAGTTCGAATTCAGCTGACATGTTTGACTCATTTGTGCGACGGCGTAAAATGGCGCGACTGCTAATACCATAGCCGCAATCAGCATAATATGAAAGTTCATTCTACAAAAGCGTAAAATAAGAGTGTAGCATTTTTCAGTCAATAGTATGGAATATTCTACACAACTACAATATAGGTTTTCAAAATAAGAAATAAGGCTACTTACTTCACGGTTCTTATATCTTCACACTGTTGCCAATAGTAATATTCCTGATGTGTCTGCGCTTCTGTAAATACCTTCTTATATAGAAAATCTACTTATATATCTACGTGGCTATTGGTTTAATCAGTTTCGTCCAAGCAGCGATATTACCATAGCAAAATTTCTATCTAAATGAACTTTTTGAAAAAAATGGGAGAAATCTAGATGATTACTCCGCTTTAAACTAATAACTGAAACTCACGCAGACTCATAAACAATCGCTTGAATTTTCACTAATCTGTAGGAGTTTGAATTATTGGTTCACGGCAAGGTACTCTACATAGGAAAAATATATTTCCTTTACCAATTTTTGGACAATGGAAGTAAGGGGTTTCTTTAATTTAAATGCACTGCTAGCATTTGTGTTTAATATCCTGCGAGTTTAGCTCTTTGAAAACCTTCAAACCGTCAGGAGGTTCACATTTGAATGGCTTGCCGCAGTGTGGCTGCGTTTCTCCAGGCCCTTGTTAAACAGCACCTGTAGAAGGATAAAAGCGCATCAGTGAAATTTGTTAAGAGTTCATTTGTGTTCAAGTTTTTACTTTTGTCAAAGCATGATATATGGATTTTAGTGTGGCCTGCGAAAAAAACTTTTTTTCTGGCGGGAACACGTACAACAAAACAGCAAAGGAGGCATGACTGCAAGCAAAAAGATAATGCTATATAATTTTTCAAGCACTCGTTCAACTTGGCTCACCTTCACTCCCCTCTCCGAGAACATCAGTTATCACCGTAGAGAAGATACATCATGCGTTTACAGCCGAAGATTAAATGCGATAGACAGTGCACTTCACTGCTTTCCATGATCACATGCATCTGGGAATCAGCTCAGATTGGTGCATGTTGGATTCCCTTGTATGACAGGTACTTCAATAAAAGTTGGATGTTAGGGCACACCAGACAAAAAGATGGATGGCAAATCAGAGAAATCAGGCGGGCAAAAGGTGAGAATCAACTTCTAACGAATGACACAAGTGTCATTTATAAACAGGCTTGTAAAGTCCTTTCAGTGGCGCTTGGAAATCTCCTTACAATATGATCTATAAGCAACTAAAAACAGCACATTATACGAACTCCAAATGGTATCAACAAAACGAGAGAGACAGAGAGGATCATTTTTCCCGCTTACAGTTATAGATAAAAATCGTGCCCATAAAAGTATTACACTCAAAGGCACACTACAAGTCAGTCGAACCCAAGATGGGAACATCGCTCGATAAAACAAAATCCACTGCACGCTACCCGTACTGCAATCTATTTACAAGGTCCCTCCTTCCAAGAATGAATTATCATGCACACACAAAAAAAAATGTTAAATTGTGTCCGTAGATTTTTCACACCACTGAGAAGTGTCCATAGTACAGATTTTTCGAAGAGAAAGGTATCGACCAGTAAGAACATATCTGTGCGACAGCCTCTAATAGTAGCTGGGATCGTTATCTTTCTCCTGTCGCAGCCGAACGGAATTGACAACTCAAGTCCACCAGAAGAGAATAGAGGGTTTTTGATCTAATTCCATGAATATGAAATACAACATGGTTCAATATTTAGGACTCGCTATCACTGCTCCGCTACCATCCTTAGTCTCTCCCTCCCTTAAAGCTTAATCAATCTTTACTTGGCGAAACATACCATTCCACTCCCGGCAAAACATTCGAATACACTGCTCATATCCAGTTTAAACATACACTTCGAAATTACTGTTTCCTGCACTTGAATATGAATCGGCGGAAACAATAACTCATGCTTCCGACAATGGACATCCATTTTTTAAGCATAGTAGTTCAAGTTGGCTTTCTTCTTCGCCTGTACTTCCAAAATGGCGTCCATGAAATCCTCGTGAGTCAATTCTACAGCTCCCCGACGTAGCGCGATCATGCCCTGGAAAAATAACATTCGATAATTTCCGAAATATGCTTTCGAAAATCACCTCACAGATCCTAAAATAAGAATTTTATTTCAACTTCACGCTAAACGTTCCCTGAACATTCTGGTGCACATGTGCAGTCAATCTTATTAATAAGATTGACTGAAATACTTACCACCAAAAATAATGCGCGCATCCTGTAAGGGCCCGCCAACCCTTCAGCTTTCATGCTGCACTGCTTGCGTAAAAAAGCAGGGCGGGGCCCTCTGTCAATGAAGACCCAGGTTAGGGCTGTCATGCAGGGGTCATATATGAACCATGGTTGATAGTACAAGGAATTTCTTCCCGCAAAAGATTGGGTTGCCCTATCCCCCACTTCTGGTTTTCCTCAGGCTTTATGACTGTATATCTAATCCAAAGACTCACAATCTAGAATTGCTTTATTCATGTACATGCTGCACAGTCATAAGACCAAAAAAGGCTGTCTGTCTGTAACTCTATGTAGAGGCTCGACTGGCAATCGATACTCCGCACGGAGCCGGCAGTTGGGAGCGTCAACCTGACGGGTGACGTTTCAGGCATGTACGAGGTCGGAAGACTTGGTTGGCTTGCCTTAGGTTTTTGACTGGGTGCAAAAGCTCCGCTGGTCACTCCCACCAGTATAGCGTTCGACCCGGGTCAACTATTTGCGGGGTCGGGGTCGGGGGTGGTTATTGGGTTCGAATTATTGAGCCCAATTGATTTAGAGCATGTGCAGAATACTTTTAGCGGATGCTACTGATCTCCTCAGAAATAAGGACAAAATTTTAGACAGGAATCATGGATTTCTTATTAGATAGATACCAAATGAAAATAAGAATCCAAGTAATACGCTACGTATATATGTTTCTCCATGCACTGAACTATCTTTACTCCTATTGCTCATTGTCATTCTCTGATTGCACTTCTTGTTAGCGAACAATTCATAATTCAATATACAATTTCATAACCCCAACCCTGACCATAATTTTTCGGGGTCGGGGTCGGGGCCCCAGTTGAACGCTACCCCAGTAATACGGACCCCGTCGTATTACACCTAGCATTGTAACAAAACCCTCGTACTTACAAAACCTTGTCTCAGCGCAGCCTTATCGACTGTAGAGTGCCCTAATGTAGCCAACATTGCATGGATTCTTATAATCAACGCGCGTCCAAAATCTCAAAAATTGTACAAAAACTTACAGCTTCGACACAAACGGCTTTACATTGGGCTCCATTGAAATCATCCGTACAACGAGCCAATTCCTCATAATTCACATCTTTGCTAAAACAAGAAAAGAATGAAATCGGAGTTGAATCCAGAACCTAAATCATTCTACAGTATGACAGTACAATCTCTATCCCTAGCCCAAGCACATCCCAACCGCTGTTTTATTTTCGATTAGTTTTAATCAAAATTTTACTCAACACTTGCCATGCGGGTGATTTCAACCCCGATGCGATCAATTTGAAACCCTGCAGTTTAATTAAGTCAACGGGTGGCGGACAAACACCAGAGGGGATTTTAAATTGCGGAATCGATGCCTCAGGTGTCTATTTGATTACATATCGTTTCTGGACTAACAAAAACCACAGGGCATCTTCTAAGAAAAAACCATGCAGAGTTTTCCAGGTTCAAGGCGCACAGATGCGCCAAAGAATCAAAGAAAGTGTGTGATTTATCCTTCCTAAGCCGATTAATTTTAAGGTTGATCACTGTATTTTGATTCATGATCAAACTAAACTGTATTAAGGGTGAAATACCTACCTCACAAGCAGCGATCAAGCAGGCTGATAACTAGCACACATAAGCCTGAGCCAAGAGACCACTGTCTGTTGTGTTGGTCAGCCTACGATGGAGTAGACCATAAAAGGAAGGAAACCACTTGACAAATAAGGTAGCGCTCTGGCACATTTTTATGTGTCGAATAGTATATCGATCAATCGATACTTCGATAATCGATTGATATCGACTTACCAATTTCTTTTCATGCCAGCTGATCGATCATACAACACTGATTCTTCAGATGATCGCAGTAACGCTTTTGATATATAAGTCTTTACATGATCACACAGTTCCGAGTGATTAAGCTATTACTGGTGTCAATCGACAACTCGATTGACCACACTATCGATTATAGTGCAATGATTGATTGATCAACACAAGAAGTGCTGATTGATCATATGGCGACTAGACCTTGCTAATCATTGACAGACGATCGATTTCTTATAAATCAATCTATCACTCCATTGTCAGTAACTGGTAGGCGGGCTAATCTATTATGAGACTGAGAGGTCGATCATTCAGTATTTGATGAATCGGACGATCATTATTACGCGTTGGTTGATGAGTTGAACGACTATAATCGATAGTGTGGTCAATCGAGTTGTCGATTGACACTAGTAATAGCTTAATCACTACGACTGTAGGTTGCATTGCACTATCGAATTTTAGATAAATCAACCGATCGATTGATCACAATATCGATTGGAATGCAATTACAAAAGATTTGCAAATAGATTAATCCATAAATTAATCCGTCACTCAAAACAGGCGGTGATCGATCGATCACTAGCAACCATATACATTTGCATGCACTCACTGGACTCTCATCTTCCTCGAATGGATTTGCATAATACGAGCTCGTGCCTCTTCGTTTGGTGCCGGCAATTCGATCTTGCGATCCAAACGACCACTACGCAACAGTGCAGGGTCCAAAATATCAACTCGATTCGTGGCCGCGATCACTTTAATTTCAGCGCTCGGCTGGAATCCGTCCAACTGATTCAGCAATTCCAACATCGTCCGCTGAACTTCCCGATCACCAGCCTTCTCGGAATCGAAACGTTTGGTGCCTGGAAAATGTCAAGAGTAAGTACTCAATCATCGATTTTCAGACAGTGGCTCGATGCACTAACTTCAAAACGTAAAATCTGAAACATGGAAAAAAGAAGTCAAGAAACATAAACAAAAAATTGCGCCCTGAACGGGAGTCGAACCCATGCGAACATTAAAAATGCTTGAAGAAGCGTAGGCGCGTAGCGTTTTAGCACTGCCTTATCACAGAGGGCGCGAAATCGGTTCCCACTTAGGGCTCAAGTTTTTGTTACATTTGTCACTGCCAAAACCTCTCACAAATTTATATTTCATAACGTCATGAAAAGAGCGATTAAACAGTATCCGAAAACGGGCTTGACTTACCGATAGCATCTAATTCATCAATGAATATAATAGCCGGTGCTTTCTCCTTGGCCAAAGCGAACGCATCTCTTACCAACTTGGCACCATCACCGATGAACATTTGGACGAGTTGGGGTCCAGCTAATTTCAAGAATGTTGATTTGGTTTGAGCAGCCACCGCTCGAGCCATCATCGTTTTGCCCGTGCCTGGTGGGCCGTACAAAAGGACGCCTTTGGGTGGTTGTATACCGATATTCTTGAACTTCTCCGCATGCGTCATTGGAAGGACCACAGCTTCAATCAATTCTTGGATTTGTTTATCCAAGCCACCGATATCGCTGTACTGCTCGGTTGGGCGTTCATCGACTTCCATAGCCTGGAAGTAAGAACCATGACATCGAAAGTCTTATCGTAGAATGTGTCAGACATATCATTTCCATATCTCACGTCACATCAGCAAGGCTAGTAAGCAAGGTTTTGTTTCAGCCACGTGGAACAACGCGCAACCTGATATTGCTTTATCTGGTCACTTATTTCGAGTGTTCTGTTCAGTTTCTGGGTTGATTTTCGATTCTACATTTAATCTTTTGCGTTTCCCTAGACTTCTATAATCTAATCAACTGTGTTCCTTATCCCTAGGGTGTGCGTTTGAGATTGGATGAGAATAAAGCATCAATACGATCGTAGGCAGGTATCCTGACAAAGTGCTTCACAGGGGGGGGGGGGGGCCTTGATGAGCGACGACTGATTTTTAAGTACCTAACCACTACTGTGACTGCCGCTCAGAAAATGCAGGGTCTCCAGTAAAAATCGAGCCTCAGTTAATCAGGCGCAATAACAACAGAGAGATTCAGACACCATGGTAGACCCGACCAGAAGACAAAATTCGAAGGACAGTGGTAACCCACCGTCTCAGAGAAATAGAATACAAAACATGAGCGTCTAGAGAGAATCGAACCCAAACCCTAAGATCACCAGGCCAGCGTACAAACCATGTTGCGCCGCAGCGAAGGCGCCCAACACTGTGGTGTGTCGCAGTCTGCGCGCGGCGGACTGCATGCACAGATCTCCATTTAGATATAAAGGATTAACCACCCATATATTGGGCATTTCGAGTAATGAACAGACAACTGATTTTAACGGTTTGATTAGCCAATCGATCCCTAATAAACCTGATAAAAATCGATTATGTATATATATCAAACATTGTGAAACAAGGCTCGTCTGGCAAACAATTCTACTGTATATAGTGGATGGAGAGCAGCAGGAAGCGTCACCTGTCAGGCCGATGCTTCAGCCATGGGTTAGGTGGGGAAAATTACGTTAGTCGTTAGTTGGCTTCCATGGGTTTGGCGTGGCGAGAAAGCGCTACCAGTCACTCCCTCCAGATATGAAAGAACCCAAAGCATTGCATTTTGCCGATTACCTTTTTCGGGGGTCAGGACGGGGATCAGGATTTTATGCATTTTTTGCATGTTTCTGTTTTGTTGCCTATTAACTTATTTTCCTCAATAAAGCACACTTTAGTAATTAAAGTTTTTAAAAACCCTTTCAGGCCGATATTTAAGCGTTACATATGCTGAAATGGATCAGTACATTTGCAGTTCCGATACACGTCCAGCGAGGTCAGCATAGGTTTGAGCAAAATCAGGGTCGCTATTGTTGCCATCAATTAGATTTGATGTCGCTGTTGTCTCATCATCACAAATATGATTGATAGGGTGCACCTAGCGCACTTATGCCTATATAATTATTTGTAGAATCCCAATGCCCCAGTGTCGGGATATCCCGACCTATCCCTTTTTCAGAACTCTGATAAAAAATTCATCTGCAAACTCTATTTCTGACTTCTCTCCAAAATTCCCCAAGCGGTTTTAAGGCCAACGCTGCCGGTGAATGAGGACCTCCAAGGAAGACCCCTACGATGGGCATGTTTCTTCTATTTCCTCAGTTACTACCTAGTCAACTCTTCCGTTAATTGGTTCAAGGTCAAGTGCCCCTGAGAAGCTAAGAACCTTCGTCCTAAAGCCGTGTTATATGTGTGCTCTGCGCTGTCTCAAAGCAGCGTGCGTTTAGGATCCTGATCATCATCAGTATTCCAAAATGGCCTAAGCCACGTTTTGACTAAAGCAGTAATCACGTGGCCAGGGAAAATGGCATTAACAGATCGAGAAGTACAAATGGATGATACGATCCATTCAGATGGCACAGAAGTCAGATGACATCAGCATCAAGGTAATAAAAAGTTGATCTTAATTCTATAATAACAATGGGTGCATGTAGAGACACAGAAACCAGCCCAATACTGCGCAAGAATTGGATTGTTTGCACATAATTGTGAGCTTTTCCGATAAGATCAGGCTTTCAACATTACAGAACACAGTCAGAAATGCGAAAGACCCAGACTAACACATACATTGCTTCAAGTCCCAGTACGGACCAGGATTGACCAAATCCTGATAGTGATCGCGAACGAAAGCTATCTCATAGGAGCACAAAAATGTAATACCAACCAGATCAATACTTACTGTATATAGTTTACGGACACAGAAAGAACGTTTTAATAATCTTATGGGTAGAAAAATCATAAAAATTTACAGCATTTCTCGAAATGCCAAAAAACCGGATTTGTATGAAAGGGGATACAGTTAGAGACATCACTGTAAAAATGATGTTTTAGTCATGGCCTACTCGGAAGTCTAATCGTGAGCTGGCTGCCGCACCGCGGTGGTGCTGAAACTTTTTAGTCACTCTATGATGCATCAAGATCAAAATATTATAGAGGATATATTGATCAGCCGAAGAATAAGAGTCCTTGATTTTTAAGAATTCTATTAAGGATCTCAATCCTTCCCCTCCTCAACCACCTCACCTTGACTCGACTGTCATATTCGGCTGGTAATTTTTCCAAAATCAAATACGAATCCTTGTTGACGCCAACCAAATCACCCGGTTTCAACTCGGTAGCATCGACGAGACCGATAACTGGCAAAAAGTAAGTTGCACGAGTCGAAGTTTTGATAACGGCGCATTTGGTTTTCGATGCGTCCAAATCAACATTGGCTCCTTCCTGATCATCTTGTCCAAGCGGATCCAAGTCCAACAATTCGATCACGTTCGATACAAGATATGGTAGTGTTTTATTGACTTTTATACGGTCTTGATTTTCCTTTAAAAAAAATTTTTCACTTTCTGAACGCAAAACTTTTTTTGGAACATAGCTTTAGAAAATAGAACCCGGATCACAACATATATACCTGATCAAAATTTTTTCACCCCGTATCTGACGAGGACTTTCAATTTTTTCATCGCAAACAAGAGACGGGAAAAACAAAAAATCTTAAAATACCAAAAACTTCTACCTTTATACGATCTTTCAAATTTTGCATTTCATTATTAATTCTAGTCGCTTCGCTTCGCAAAATACGTAATTCGCTATCTAATAGACGATACCGACCAACAATATCTTCAGTTGGTAAACGCAAAATTTCATCTTCCAAATTTTCGATATCGTCCGTCTTCTCCGATGGACCATCACCTTTTCCTTGCATTTTTGAGTCCGCCATGATCAAAATTAAAGAGCTGGGTCAGAATAAAGTGAAGCAAACAACTTTTTGAGGGTTTGATTTCTGAAAACAACAGAAAATCGGGAAAACTTTTAGAAAATGACAATGCGTTTGCGGAGCAGCACCAGCAGTGATGCGCAGGTAAGCTCTTAGTGGCGGGAAATTCAAAATCAAAAACCTAAAAACTGGTCAGTTCGCCAAAGTTATCTTGTAGAACACAACGCTGGAAAAAGTGAAACATTCTGCTTTTCTTACAAATGCAGTAAAATCTTGTGAGCAAATAAATATTATCAAGAAGGGACTCTGTCAGATTTACGTATGCTCATCCGAAGCATTACATACGATGTTTCTCAAAATCTAATGATTTCATTCGGGGTACAACAGCTCGCACGGACTCACTACAATCTAATTCACATCAGAAATGGGCACAAATTCAAAACCAAAACTCTAAATTTTCTCTAAACTTTTCTCATTTTGCTGTTCTAATTTTTTCCTTTCTTCATGCCTTCTTTTCCTTTCCTCGATCTTTTTCTTCAGTTCTTCTTCTCGTCTAGCCTTTTCTTTATTTCGTTTTTCAACCAAATTCTGATTCTCTCGCTCAGCCATAATTTTTCGAATCGTACAAGCTGTTGACGTTGTTAAGGTGACCAAAACGAATCCCGCAAAACCATGAACACCGGCACGATGCCAGTTACTTGTCCAACCAAAACTGGATAAAAAAGCGACGAAATATCCACCAGCACCAAAGGCGAAACTGCTGCCAACGCAAGGTCGTGATAAGAATTTACCAAAGGAAGTTTTTTGAAGCCATGTGTCGTCTAAACCGCCAGGAATTTTCAAATCTTGCGTGTCATCTTCAGATTTTGACATTCCGATAATTAAGTCAGGCGGAAATGACCTAAAATTAATCGAAAAAACTTTTTTCCTGTTCTTCGAAGTTTCTCTGCAATTTTTAGGAGTCGATCTGCCGAATTTTCACGATTCCCGATTTTCCGCCATTTTGCAGACAACTTTTTGATTTGTTATGAGTACGACATTGAACCGTGCGTGTGCGCGAGGCTACAGTAAACAGGCAAAACTCGATTTTTCGTCGAATTTTCGAAATTCAAAATTTGCGATGGTGCTGGCGTACATTTTTTTCCGCTGTATTTGTTGACTCTAGGCATTTTAAGGCATTTCAAGGATCCTTTCGAGGCATTTTAAGGATCTGGCGTCCTAAGGATCTTTTCGAGGATTTTCGTTTCCAGCGATTTCCGAAATGAATCAATTATTTTTTCTTCCTCTTCTTGCGATTGTAACACGCGTTTTTGCCGTGGATTACAACGATGATCATGGTTTTTCTTCGATGGATAAAACCGATTGGATCAATCCGACCGATCCGACAGGTCGAACGTACAGAAACGAAAATGATCAAATTTTAAAATTAATTCAAGAAAATAAAAATTTAAAACTTCGTATCGCCGAATTGGAACGTAATTGTGGCGAAAAGTTGTTCGAAACATCGTCATGCGATCGATCTCGTCACCCGATATGCTGGACATTTCCAAAACGGAAACAATCATTTTCAAACATTTCCTTCGAAAATTTTATTCAAAAATTATCAACTTCGGGGTCATATTTAGCTCAACTTTTTATTTAGTCAGCAAATTTTAGCAAAGTGGGAAGAATTTTTAGAATCTACAACGGCAAATGATGCGAAAAGCTTGCAATCAATCGCAGATACTCTTTCGGATTCGATATTTCGGATAACAAAAGAAAATCCTGAGTCTGATCCAACATTCTTCCAAAATATTTGTGTTTGCATCAGATCTTATATTCCAGTTTTAAATTTTTGCATTCTACTACCAGCTACATCGCTGCTTCTGGTTCGAATATTACGCGTCTCTCGTCTTCAATTAACGATGTGGATTTTGTTCTTAATTTTTTTCATCAGCGTTATTTGGACATGGATTCATTTATATAAAGAGCGACAAGCCGAAATGCAAGCTCGTTTTGTTCGAAATGGTGCTGTGGCGGAATTATGTCAAAGAAAATCAAATTTCACAGCGTGGGAAGCGATGAAAAACTACTTTGAAAATATTTTCGTTTATCGAGTCAATGACGAATGTTTGGAATATTTCAAAGATATCATGATCGATCCCATCTGGACAGTGTCGCCATTAGAAGCTGTTTCAGTCGCTCTCACTAAATTTTTCGTTCGGCCGATGGTACCATTAGCGAAAGGACTAGCTGACTTTTGGGACGCACTTTTAAGCCGATCACCAGTAGGTGCATATTTCATCGTCTTGCCTTGTATGGGCTTTCTGACAGTGCTCCTAGTTTTGGCCGTGTGCGGGTATCGATTACGACTCGGTTTTGGATTAATCTCATTGGAACCTTCGGGACATCGATCGAGATCAAAACGGAGTAGAGAGTGGCTGGAGAAAAATGGAAGCGAAATCGCTACACAAACTGTGCCTGCTGTGACATGGACGAGGGCGGTGGCGGGAACGGAAGCGGAAGCGGGAGCGGGAATGAATGAGCAGCAAAACAGTGGTCATGTGCGACGTGCCAGTTTTTCGGCATCTC
Organism: Mesodorylaimus sp. YZB2_4; assembly: GCA_030248295.1. Classification (NCBI taxonomy): domain Eukaryota; kingdom Metazoa; phylum Nematoda; class Enoplea; order Dorylaimida; family Dorylaimidae; genus Mesodorylaimus; species Mesodorylaimus sp. YZB2_4. The sequence continues at coordinate 92,099 of JASANH010000137.1, forward strand.
CATCTAGATTGCAGCATCGGCATTCGGGGTCTATTTGAGGCGATTTGGGCAAGGTTTAGTTGAGCTTAGAGGCATTATTATTCAAAAGTCGATAATAACGTGTTTGTGATCGTGATTTGAGCGCTGTACTTTTTGTGATTTTATTTTTCGATGAGTAATAAAATTTATTTTCCAGGAATAATCGATATAATGGAAGATATGGACACTGATCAAGCTTCTTTCGGTCGTGGTACGACAAGTGGTGGAACTGGAGGGCAAGCGGCGGCTGGTGGAGGCCAAAAACCAGAAAAGTTATTTTCGTTGAAAAAGTGGAACGCTGTGGCCATGTGGTCGTGGGATGTGGAATGCGATACATGCGCCATTTGTCGAGTTCAGTTGATGGGTAAGATATTTTGCAGAGACGGCTGGGTTCTTTGACTGTTTACTGCCGTAGAGATGCAAAGCTTCGAAACCTTGGGCCTTGAACCAAGGGCGTCACATAGTCGAGTCCGGGTCTCGCACAGTGTTTGGCAGGGTACCTACTCGGTAAAAATACTACCCTTAAGATTATGGTAAATAATTTTAAAAGAAAGTGCTAGTGTATATCTAGTTTTGTAAAAAGTGGCAAGAAATACAGTTTCTTGATGAATCTAAAAAAGCAGAGGGGGTTTGCAACTTTGCATTTCCTGGGCATCCAGGGCATTGAATGCATGCGAACCTGGAGCAAAGACGTTGAGCCATTTCGTACGACAAGAAGAATTTTCATTTTTCAAGGTGAATTTTAAAAAAGGAAATGGCGGGAAATTTGTATGTGTACTAGCAAATGATTTCATCCCATTTTGAGGCTCTTAGGGCGTTGTGCCTTTCTGATCAGATGGCAATCCTCATCGCGTTGATTACAAGACATTTGTAGTTGAAGACGCTAGCGCTCGACCAGGGTCAACAATTTCGGGTCAAGGGCTGGGCCAGCATCGACCGACCCGGGTGTAGGTCACCAAACCGACCCGACCCGACCCAGGGTCTGGATCGGCCCGATCCGATCCAGAACCTACCCGATCCGACCGACCCGACCCAAACCGACCCGATCCACCCGACCCAACGTTGTATTGTGCCCACTCATTTTGTTTTCTGGCATCATGCACTTCCTTCCTTTGATAAAGGACCATCAATATCAGAAACCCGCAGTCATGGAGGAAGGGGCTGACGGATTTCGGACAAAAACGAATAGGGAAGGAGAACTTTGGGAATGAGTTGACGTGATCGTCCCTTGCCTCATGCTGTCTGAGCTGACAGCATTAGAATTTCACAAATTTTTCTCGTCCAACTTCACCTGCAATATCTCGTTCCATTTTTAGACTTAACTTCTTAGAGTGGAAGGTGGCTGGTATGAGGACAGCTTTTTATATGTTTGGGGTGGACCCCTACCTACCTCAAATTCCTATGGGTTTTGCCAATTGTCGGCCAGCAGTCATATTGACGAGCAGCCATTGTGAGGCGACTAACTCTTATGGAAGGTTCCCTCTGACAGGCCCACTAAGGGCTCCTCCCCGGATGATAGAGGGCAAGAACGGAGGGCCCCGACTGGCAATTGGACCAGTTTTCTCAATCTAGGGTGGCATGGGCGTTTACCACTTCCACGTGCAATTGAATTCCTGGTGAGTCGCCCAGGGTCAGTTCCCTCTCTGACCACGTTTCCTAAACTGACGTCTTCAGCCAGAATAGAACTGACGCGTTACAGTCAGGGTTGCCCCCAATCAACCTATTACAAGCCATGAGCCCCTGCGCTCCTATGTGCACAGAAGGTGGGTGGGGTCGAAAAACTAAAAATAGCGTCGATGTCATGCATGGGCGGGCCAGTCCAGTGGGTTAAACTGTCGATCGTAGCTACCTGCATGAAGACATGGCTGGAATTCCGATCCGGCCGACCCACAGCTTGGGTCGGTTCCCCCAAACCGATCCGGCCCGGATCGGCGGGTAGGGTCAGCCGGGTCGGTGGGTCGGTCGATGCTGGGGGCTGGGGTTGAGTTTGAATATTTAATCGATAGCATTAGTGACTGTGCAGGAGACTTTTAGCAGTTGGAGAGTGTTGCTGATTTCCATACGCAAGGACTCTAACCGACCAGCGCTACCCGTCAGGCTGCTTGGTTCAATAGCAGATAGCGCGACTGGGTCTATAGCGAAATGAAGAGTTGCGCAATACTCAGAGCTGGTAGCCACAAAGTGAACTAGACGTGGATGAGCAACACTTACGCAAGAAACTTGAGCTTTATGAATAAAAGACAAAATATTATGACCATTTGCACATCTGCGTACAAAGTGCTTGGTCAAAATTATGCTGTAATTTTTACTACTAGCTAGGCCAAACCCCGGGGTGGCAAAACTCGGCGGGGTCGGGGCCCAGCCGAACGCTACAAGACGTTTCCAAAATAAGCCTTATTACAGGACCCTCCGCCCATTTTGAGATGGTCTGCTGTAAAGTGAGAAGTTCACAAGAAATAAGTATAGAAAAAGTTCTGGAATCAGTCATTTTTGCCAGGATACGGAAATTTCGACCAGAATCGAGGTTGGGATCCTGAGAGAATGCTAGAACCTATGGATTAACTGGAACAGTGTTCTCTAGGATCAGTGGTAGATAAGAAAATAGAAAATACAATTAGTAGTTTACTGATGCAGACCCATATTGGATAGAGTGGCGTGCGGGGCGAGATATATGTTCATGAAAGTTTTGGCAGAACTCACCACTCACAGAAATTCTTTTGTAATTATACTATGAATAAATTTGCAGGAAATACCTGTTTCAAGGCAAGAAATCAAAGAATTCAAGTTTTGACACCAGCAAGCAAGCAACAACTTGTCGTGCTCATGATAAATTAAAAAAACATTGCAGAGCACCTGGACCACTGCTGTACATGTTGCTGCTGTGGGCTGCCGCTGATAACAGTGCTCATTAAAACAGTGTTTTTGTGTCAAAGGCAAGCTAAGCAAATGAAGGAACCAGGACAGAAACGTATGTATGTATGTTCAGTGCTTGCACCTATGGTTTATTTCACGTTGCATGATTTGGGATCATGTGCTCACAAGCGGACGTTGCGAGGTGCCAATCTCCTGACTTTTGTAGTGTGAGCGGTCGCCAAATGTGTGGTGATAGAAGACATACACCCATCCTTGAAAATCTTGGAGGCTGATTGATAATGGGGTGGTCTGCCGTGGCGAGCGATCAAAGTGCATAACTTTTTATCGTAGTACGTTTGTCCATAAAACAAACTGACCCCGCCTATTTCTCATCATGGGGTCGGATATCAGGTGCATATTGGTCAGTGTCCTTAACGTCGGCATGACTGATCGCCTGGCCATCACCCACCGAGGTTTTCAAGGATTTGTTACATTGATAGCGAGGGGCTGAGGTCTGAGTGATAAGTGATAAGACGATTGATGGTATCAGCCAATAACACTGAAAAATTTCCGGCCAAAAATTTTAAATTTTAGATTAGGAATTTTTTGGGGTTTGCCATCGATTTCTCTATAGTGATTACGGGTTTCACATCCACCTGCCACCAGTACCAACTCACCACACAACACAGGTGCTTAACGATACTGTACGTTCGCAGATAGTACCTCTTTGAAGCTCACATATGAATCTGGGGCAGGTTTCACAATCAGCTTGGACATGTCCAAAAGTAAGGATGGTCAAATCACAATAATGTAGGATCAGACTTAGGGTGTCCTTATATTTTGGACATGTCCTAGGTGACTGTGGAACTGGGCGCCCAGGTGGTGCTGAGGAGAATTTAGCTTATAAAAAAGTTAGAGGTTACTTTTTTTCAGATGCATGTTTACGGTGCCAGGGCGGAGATGAGCCGGAAGAATGCGTTGGTAAGTGTTTTGTTCTTACTTTAAAATTTAATATAAATTCTGCCTATTTTTAGTTGTTTCGAGCAAATGCAATCATTCATTCCACAATTGTTGCATGGCTTTGTGGGTGAAGCAAAACAATCGATGCCCGTTATGCCAAAAGGATTGGGTGGTTCAACATTCTGGACATTAGGCTATGATGCAGTG